>VDFB02252986.1:0-49164 GCA_007258455.2 Sequoia sempervirens
CATTCATCCATTGTGTCATTCCTTCCATTTCCCCATCCTTATCTTACTAATTGTATATCATAACAATCCCTTTCATATCCCCATCCTTGTCTTCCTATCTATCTATCTATCATAACATCCCTTCCATCTCCCCATCCTTATCTCCCTATCTATCTATCATAACATCCCTTCCATCTACCCATCCTTATCTTCTCATCCAAACAATCCCTTCCATCTCCCCATCCTTATCTTCCAATCTATCTATCTATCTATCATACCATCCCTTCCATCTCCCCATCCTTCTCTTCCTATCCAAATAATCCCTTACGTCTCCTCATCCTTATCTCCCCATCCAAATAATCCCTTCCATCTCCCCATCCTTATCTTTCTATATGTCTACCATCATCCAAATAATCCCTCCCATCCCCCATCCTTATCTCTCTATCCATCCCTTCATCTTTATCCTCATCCCATCTCATAATCCCTTGTCATTGGTATCTAGCTATAGGCTTCCCTCCATACAATCCAATGCCATCTATCTCATCGTCATCTCTCCCCCTTTTTTCACATAACTTTCAAATCTCCTATCACTTTTCATCATTCATCTCTTCATTATATCATCATCCCAATTTATCTTTTCCTGAGTTGGATACCTATCCCATCCCTGAATCACCATCATCCTATCCAATCTGCATGATCTATCTTGTCTCATTATATCAGTCCCATCTTTTGATCCACTTATCCTGGTCATCTCGTCATCCTTTATCCATCGAGTGTTGTCGGTCTTGTGTCAAACTACGTTGCCCCTGCGCTTTCACGTAGGCAAGGTCGATCATTTGATCCACCCCCGGGGCTTTTGTCCATATGTCTTGGTCATCTACAGAGGTCTCTATTATCCTATCTTCAATTTTATCCATGGTCAGTCGTCAACCTTTTATCTAAATATGAGGGCTTTGCTCTTTCACGTAGGCAAGGCTAATCTCTGATCGGCTCCCGAGCTCCTAGGTTGTTAGGGTATGTCAGTTTTATGTCTTGTGTCTCGTGTCGTGTCATCAAGTATGTCCTTATCTAGCTGGTTCTTCACAAATGGGATCCATCGTATCATGAGATTCAATTGGTTTTGGAGTTTCCTACGTCATATCGATCTTTTAGTTTAGTATCCGTCTTTGGTCTCAACAGGATGCATCCTTCCTAACAGACCTCATCAACCCTATCCATCTCTTTGATCCTATGGAAAAGGACATTCTGAAATTGATTGCAATCTTTTGATGCTTTTGGATTTTGTTTATCATTTAAGCTCCCTATCATCACTTGTCAGGGCCACCATGATCCATCATATTATGGTGCATTTTGATTAGGTTAACATAGGGGCATATCTTGATCTTTTGTTTGTTGTTGTCTTCTGAGTTATCCCACGTAGTACCCACAAAGATTCCTGAGGTCTTGTGTTATGCCGAGGCATCCTTTTGTGCTTATGGTTATCCCAATGCCTGGCCTGACCAAGGTCTTTGTGACTTTGGGGTGTTGGGATAGCCTTCTTGTTTGTTATGTTTGTTTTATGCATTAGACACGAATCGGCCTTGGTTCTTCATACCCTGGCATCTTGTGTCTTATGCTATAGCAAAAATCAATGCTCTGAAAATGGAAAATTGCATTAGGATTGCATTTCATCTCTCCCCCCCATCCTTTCATCCTTCATCAATCTCCCTCCCCTATCCATCCAATCTCTTATTATCATCTCTTCAATCTTCTTAGAATAATATAGATTGGTTATTCTAAGCATTTTGTCTCCCATCATTTATATTCCTTTCATCCATCTCACCTCCCAATCCAATCCTCATCCATTCAATCTCGCACAAATCATCTAATCACATCCTTCGTCTTATTCCTATCCTTGCTACAAGTCTTGATCCAATCATCATCATCTAGATATATCCTTCCTTATCTCTTTGGTGTTGTTTCGGGATGTATCCTTCCCTCATCAACAACACTTTCATCATCATCATCATCATCATCATCATAATCATCAGGATGTATCCTTCCCTATCCTTTGGTGTTGTTTTGGGATATATCCTTCCCTCATCAACAACACTCATCAGGATGTATCCTTCCCTATCTTCATGTTGTTTTGGGATATACCATTCCTTCATCGACAACACTCCATCCATCATCAACCCATTTTAGGTTGTAGCTTGACTAGGGCAACATCATCCTTTTCCTTCAATCCATTTGTGCTTCTCAATCTCCCATCGCTTATCATCCTCTCTTATCCATCACCTTGCAAAATCTTCCTCATCTCCCCTTTCATCGTCTCATCCATTTCGAGAGCACACCCATGTTCTCTTGAGCCCGCATGTCCTCTTGAGGGGGCATCCTCAATCCTTAACCTTCATCTTCACCCCCATCATCTTACTCCTTTGATGACTGGGGCATATTTCCTAATCTAACCATCTTCTTCCGAGTTCAATGTTTTAATATTCTTTGAAATGATGCTATTTCGTAACACCATCTCAAAGAGGGAAAAAATGTAGACACCTAAATTTGGACACTTGCATTTGTCCAAATTTATCTCTTTTCGTCTAAACATCCTCTTGTTTGCATTAATTAAGTAATATTGCTATTATTTAATTAATACCCTTAAACTCTTCTAAATCCCCAAGGTATTTAGTTAATAATTAAATACCTTACCCTTTATTCCCCCTTCCTCAAAAAAATTAAATAAATAATACATTTATTTAATCCCTCACGTGTCACATCCTTCACCATTTTTCCTTTAATCCTAATCAACCTTATAATTCCATCATTAGGGATGTGCACATGTCTAATCCTTGATTATAATGTGTCACATCCTCCAACTTTTTCAAGTTGGCTATTAATCTTCATTAACCACTAACTATCTTTTAATCGGTGATTAACTAGTCTCCCCATCCCCCTTGGTCAACTCTCCCCATCCCCCAAAGAATTTTTAATTCCTTTTTATCTTTCCAAGGCTTTCCTCCTTCCCATGTGATCATTGAGAGGTCATATCAGTCATATGTGGGTAAGTACTTACCTTTTTAAGGACCTTGTCTTATCCAAGGTATTTTCTCACCTCCCTTTTTGAGAACCTTGCCTTATCCTTAAAATATCTCCAATCATGTGAATTTTAAATTCACTTTTATTTATCTAAGATTCTCCTTTTCCACATGTGATCATTGAAATGTCACATCATCTTTATTCCAAGGTACTTACAAGTACCTTCCCATTGCATGTCATCTTCCACCTCATGTGTCCTTGTAACACATCATTTGCCACATGGCAAGATGTGAGGGCTTGTGACTCCTCAACTCACCACAACCCTACATCTTTCCCATGTTGGCAAGATCTCGACCGTCCATTCCTCTAGGGCTTCTTTCCATAAAATGAAAGAATTTTTTTTTATTCTCTTAATTCACACACCTACATTTTTTCAACAATCACATTCAACCATCTCTCAAGCATAACCTTCATCCACCATTATTGCTCATCTTCAAGCTTTCATAGTAGCCATCTCTTACATCCATAAAAATACCCACTTGAATCATTGGAATCTTTATTCAATCCTTATCTTTTTGAATCCATTTTCCATCCATTTTTCCATCGAAGGAGCATACACATTATCAACTATCAAGGGCCAACCAAGCATCAATTCAAGACAAGGTAAAAATCTGCTCTTTTTGTTATCTTTCTTTGTTTTGAATTCAACTAAGCTTATTTCGAGGTGTTAGGTGTTGTTTCCTTCAGACATCCAAATTTGGACAATTAATTTATCCAAATTTATCACTTTTCGCCTAAACATCCTCTTTATCCTAAGCTAATTAAGTAATATTAGTATTATTTAATTAATATCTTTAATTGTCTCAAGGTATTTAATTAATAATTAAATACCTTACCCTCCTTAATCCTCTTTTCATCAAATAAATTAAATAAATATTACATTTATTTAATTCCTCACATGTCATTTTCATCTAATCCTAATCCATCTTAATTTATTCATTAGGGATGTGCACATGCCTAATCCTTGATTAGGATGTGTCACATCTTCCAACTTTTGCAAGTTGGCTTCTAATCCTCATTTAGCTTTTAATTACCTCGATTAATTAAGCCTAATCATTCTCCAAGGAATTTTTAATTCCTTTTTATTCTTCCTAGATTTTCCTCTTTTATATGTGAATTTTTAATTCACATTCCATCTTTCCAAGGCTTCTAGAACCTTTGGACCTGTCACAATCTCCACATGTGACCAACCTTGGACTTGTCACAATCTCCACATGTGACCAAGTCCCACCTTTTTGGAGCCCACCTTTTATCCTCTAGATCATCCTATGAATGTGAATTTTATATCCCCAACCACCTTTCCTTTTTCCATGTAGATTTTTGAGGAATTCTAAAATTCCTCAAATGTCCCTTTCACTCCCACTTGGGGACAAGGAATCCCTTTTTAAGGAAATCTCCTCACTCCCCAAGGTGCATGTCCTTTTTCCACCTCATGTACCTTCTTGACACCTCATTTACATCTCATATCCCTTGTCCACTTCACCCTCCACATGTCAAGATGTGAGGGCTTGTGGGTTCTCAACCCACCATAGCCCTTCATCTTGGCCTTGTTGGAGCAATCTTGACCATTGAATTCTAGAGAATCAACTTCTCTATAAATACCCCCTCCTCAAGGGCATTCTTTTTTATTTGGAGCAACCTTATGCTGCCAATTTTCCTTCTCAACACTTAGTCAATTTGCAACTACATGCTGCCCATTTGTGCACTCATCCAATTTTCCATCACATCCACTTGCATTTGCATCCAAGCACATAGCAAAGATCTTCAATAGAGCCATCAAGGAGCACACATCCTATCTTAAGCAATCAATCCACTTTTTGCATCCAAGCCATCCATAAAACCATCAAGGAGCACACATTATCTTAAGCAAGGGCCAACTCTCATCAATTCAATCAAGGTAAAATCTGTCTTTTTTTATCTTTTTGTTTTTTCTCTATTATCTATAGGGTGTACACCTTCATTTTAGAACTTTGTTTTGCATCATCTAGACTAGAGGATTTAACCTAATCACATTTATGCTCTCGAGCTTCATACTTTGCACTCAATCTATCCATTCAACTACCCACTTTGCTCATTGTATTCCCTATCTTTCATACATCATTTTGAATCCATTTGCATCACACCTTGCCATCCAAGGAGCACACAAAGCATTCAAAATCAAGGGCCAACCAAAGAACAAACTTGAACAAGGTATAATCAGCTTCATTTTCATCTTTATTTTGTTTAAGTTTAACATAGCCCTAAGCATTGAGGTGTTAAGTGTTTTCCTTCATTTGCATCTTGTTTTGCATCTTTTAGAGTAAGTAAAAACACTTGATCACATTTTTGGTACGCCCGGTGGGACCCACAAATGAGTCTCTTGCTTTTATGTTTTGCGTTGTTTCACCTTTTGTAGGTTCAAGTTGCAGAGAGGTGACTCCGACCAAGATAGAGGCGACCCCGTCCACTGTTGGGCGAACCTGCCTAGCAAGGTCACCCATCTGTGTCTCAGATAACTTTTTGCTTGCAGTTTTCCAATTGGGAGAACCTTCCCTTAGGATTGGGTGAACTTTCCCTTACAGAGGGGTGAATCTGCCCCGAACATAGGATTCTGCAAGGTAAAAATAGTGTGTAAATTTCATTTTCAGAATCTGTTTTGGGTTGTTTTTTATTGTTACTGACCCCTTAACTCATCCTGTTCGCGTTTGTGTTAGTTTTTCTAACATTTGTGTAGCTATCAACGCTTATCGAAGATTAAGAGAAAAAATTCTAACATATTTGTTGTAGGGTGGACAGGTCCAATTGGTAGTTAGTTGTTTGTTTTTGCATCTTTTATAATATCTAGGCACATAGTTTAATTAAGGGAGAGTCAAATATTTTGTTTGTCGTGTCTTCAAAGTCCATTGTGTCACCCAAGAGGACACTATTCCGTCTAAGCTTTCCCTTCCACTTCGTGTGAGCCTGGGGAGTAGCCGAAAATAGTTAGTGTTTTCTTCTTTAGCGGGACCTGCTTAGGGATTTCATCACCCTAAGGGACTATCCCAACCACATGTACCGGCGGTGTATACAAAGGGGGAGAGCCAAAGCTATACCCCAATCTAGTCATGTTGTGTCTGGCAGAGCGTCAAAGCTAGGGTGATACCTAGATAGACGTGAAGAGTTGGTCTGAGCTTTCAGTACCTCGCTGGGGTTCCTGACTCACGTCTATGAAGGGCTGGTGTTCACGGTTGTGTCTCACGTACCGAGCGTATATTGAGGACTCCCTAGTTGCCTTGTTCATCCTAGATAGAGGACCATGTTGGCCATACCCATCTTCACTAATCTTAGGACTGTGTTGTTTGTACTGTCTTCCTTGTGCAAAACTAGTGCGTTTCTTGTCGTTTGTTTGTTGTTTGCAATGTTTTTGGTCCTTTTCCATAGCCATTTTCATCCGAATTGAGTTTAAGTCAGTTGACAGGGGTGACCTTTCCCTCAACTTGGACAAACCTTCCCTTTGTCTCAGTCATTCCTCAGCCTGTTTTTTGTCAAAATTGTCTATCTTTTAACTGAACAGACAAACTTGACCTAACTTGGGTGAACCTGCCCTTAGGATTGGGTGAACCTAGCGAACCTGCCCTACTTTGGGTGAACCTGCACAAACTTGGGTGAACCTGCCTTCCAAACAACCTTTTTCATTGTCCGTTCAACCATTTCGAGCACCCATTTGCCCGTTTCGAGCACCCGTTTGCCCGTTTCAAGTACTCGTTTACCCATTTCGAGCAGTCATCTCCCCATTCCAAATGTCCATTTCCCATCCCAAACATTCATCTCCTTGATCCAAACATTCATCCCCTCATTCAGAGCACCCGTTTACCTGATCCGATCACCCATTTCCTATCTATCTTACACCAATAGGAGAACCTGCCCTCAGGATTGGGTGAACCTACCCTTAACTTGGGCGAACTTGCCCCAAATTGGGTGAACCTGCCCTCCAAACAGCTATTTTTACCCCTCATTTAGTTGTTTCGACCATTCGTTCCCTCATTTTGAGTACCCGTTTACCCATTTTGAGCATTCATCTCCTTATTCCAAACACCCTTTCCTCATTTTGAGAAGGCATCCCCTCGATCCAAGAGTCATTCCCTCATTTTGAGCACTCGTTCATCCTTTCTAACCACCCGTCTCCTTGTTTTAAGAGTCAGTCTCTCCTTTCGAGCAATCATTTACTCATTTTGAGCAATCATTCATCCATTCTAAGCTTTCATCTCCTTGTTCCAAGAGTCATTCCCTCGTTTGGAGCACTCGTTTATCGTTCTGACCATCCGTTCATCCATTCTGAGCAATCTTTTACTCATTTTGAGCATCCGTTCATCCATTCCGAGCATTCGTTTCCTCAATTTGATCATCCGTCTCCCTGTTTTGAGAGTTTGTCTACCCGTTCTAAGAGTCCATTTCCCTATTCCAAGGGTCTTAAAGCAAGGGGCAGACCCGCCTCCAACTCAGGTGAGCCCGCCTAGGCAAGGGGCAGACCCACTCTAAGGATGGGCGAAGCCACCCAGGTGGGGTCGCCTCCCATTTTTGGGCAGGGTCGCCCCTTCACTGGGCGGAGTCGCCCTGAAATACCTCATTTATGTTTCTCTTGTGAGATTTTCCCACCTTGGGCTTGTCCCCCCTCCCTTTTGTCCCCTCTGCCCTTCTTGGGTATTTAATTTTCATTTTCGAGGTGCCTTTACCCTCTGGTTGGGCGAATCCCCCCCCTTTCTCGTGCCTCTAATTGGCGGTTTTTCCCATGCATTTGGTGAAATCAATATTTTTCCCCCAACCCATTTTCCTAAACTAACCCGAAAACAAAACCCAGATTTTCAAATAAGCATAAATCTTAAAAAATACATACAAAATGCTTAAAATCACAAAAAGGGGTTTTGACTCTAACCTAGCGTGGAACCGTGCGCTCATGGTAAAACCGTCGTACCTCATCCCCCAAGTGGATGATATCTGAGTCGTAGTCCTCTAGCAACCTGTCTCCTTGTCTACTTCCTCTCCTCTTCTCTCTCTGTCACTCAACTATCAGGTGTGCAAATGAGGAGTTGTAATTTCTCAAATTGCCTTATATAACTTAAACTACTTTTTTTAACCTTTTTTAAGTGAAGGGTATTTTTACCTTTTATTTAAACCTCTTTTAATTTAACTAATCGTCTAACTTCTCGAGGCCGCCATTTGCAAATCGTGTGTCTATTCGACTCTGTTCAAAAGCTAAACCTATCTAGTTTTTCGATCTCTATCCAACCGTGTCTTCCATTTCCTCATATTGAGAACTCACTCGAGGCCCCTTTTTCTTCCCAACTGCCCTTTCGAGGGGGCATACCCTACCATTCTCACTCATTCCTCTGTCATGGTTGTTCCCTTGCGAGATTGGGGCATCTCCCTTCATTTCCCTCCATTTGGAGCAGCCCACGCAACTCCTCCCACACTGGGGCATCATTTTCTAATCGCTTCCTGCATAGAGTCATTTGCATTTTCTTTTCTTTGAAACACTGTTATTCTAACAATATTTCGAAGAGGGGAAAAATGTAGACATCCAAATTTGACCAATCCCACATGGTCAAACTCATCTACATTATTCGTCTATTTCGTCAATATTAATTAAATTATTTATTTAATTAATATTTCACATTTGGCCTAAGGTTCCTAAAGTATTTAATTTAACAATTAGATACTTTACCTTACACCTTTTCCTCTCTAAATTAAATAAACATATCAATTTATTTAATTTAGTCATTTGACCTTTTTGAATAAAATCAATTTTAAATTCTTCATTTTTGTCTTTCCTTGTCACATCCTTCATAATCCTCCTCTAATCTGGATTAACTTAATTAATCTATGATTAGGATATGCACACCCTTAATCAAGGTTAATGTCACATCCTCCATATTCTCCCACTTGCTTCAAATCTCTCATTAATCTCCCTAATCACTTGTTTGCACAACTTTAATCTGATCACCTTGTCTCATTTAGCATACCTTTTTGGTCAACTTTCATATTTTCTATACTTGGCATAGACCCTCTTCCCCATGTGAATTTAAAATTCATTTTTATCCCTCCAAGCACTCTTCTCTTCCCCATGTGATCATTAAAATGTCACATCACTCACATGTGTCAAGAACCTTATATTATAAGGACCTTGTCTTATCCACAAGGTATCTTTTAGCTTCTTCCATAAGAACTTTGCCTTATCCACAAGGTATTTTTCATATGAATTTAAAATTCATATTTATTCTCTCAACCACCTTATCCATTCCAATCATGTGAATTTTTAATTCACATTTATTTCTGCAACCACTTCCCTCTTCCCCATGGAGATTTTTGAGGAATACTAAAATTTCTCATATGTCACTTTCCTCTCATATAGGAACAAGAAATTCACTTTTGAGGAAATCCTCTCCCATTTCAAAGTACTTGCAAGTACCTTCACCTCATTGGTACCTTTTCCACCTCACCTTGTCCTTATGACACTTCACCCTCCACATGGCAAGATATGAGGGCTGGTGAGTCCTCAACTCACCATAGCCCTTCATCTTGCCCATGTTGGCATGATCTCAACCGTCCAATTCTCTAGAGAATTCCTCTCTTAAAATGAGAAATTCTCTCTCATTTTCATCATTAGGTATTCACATAATTGCATTTTCAAGCTCTCAAGTATTCAAGACCTCCATTGTTGCATACTTGCATACTCTCAAGCTTCATACTTTGCACTCAATCCATCCATTCAACTACCCACTTTGCTCATTATATTCCCCATCTTTTATACATCATTTTGAATCCATTTGCATCACACCTTGCCATCCAAGGAGCACACAAAGCATTCAAGATCAAGGTCCAACCAAAGAACAAACTTGAACAAGGTATAATCAGCTTCATTTCCATCTTTATTTTGTTTAAGTTTAATGTAGCCCTAATCATTGAGATGTTAAGTGTTCTCCTTCATTTGCATCTTGTTTTGCATCTTTTAGAGTAAGTAAAAATACTTGATCACAGTGCCAAGGAGTGGAAGAGGAAGCTAGAAGTTGGAATGAAGCTAGAAGCACTTGGAAGAATGGATCTAGAGAGCCAAATGAATTGAAAAGATAACATTTAAGGAGAGAAAGGAAACAAAAAAAAGTTTCTCAAGCAGTTACAAGGCATCTTCAACCATTACCACCGACCAAAGGAGGTTGTTGGTTATTTTTCTTGCAACCTTCAACCCTAAGGAGAAACACACTGCCTAAACTAGGGGATACAATATTTAGGACAAAGAATCAACACTATCAATAGGTTGAAGACAAGAAAAGCCAACAAACAAGGCTATGAAAGCCTTCTGCACTTTGAGCTCCACAGGACTCAGGAGGGTGATCCTAATTGTAGGTCCAAACATATGATAAACTTGTCAAACAACAAACTATAGACCTATGAAAGTGGATAGTTCTTAGGTATATGAGTGATGGGTATTTTATATCCTACCAGGTTCAAGCATAATCCCATTTGCATTGAACATTGTTGAGAACAAATAATTTAGCTATCTTCATCTCAAACACATAGAGGGTTGCAAGATGAAATTCTCTCAAACTTAGCCTCTATATTCTCTCAAACACCATGAAGATACAAGGAACAAATGATAACTTAAACAACAAGAAAAAGTACCAAAGTAACATAGATTTAAAATGGTTTAGATTTGTTTCTAAAAATATCTTAGGCTTTGTGATAAAATAGTGCCTAATCACGGGCCATGGAGTCAAATATAAAATTGCAACAAAGATCCTATCAGCAACTAGGTTCATCCAATGGATTTAAAATATGTTAATGCTTTACATTAACAAATCCACTCATATTTGTCATACATTTCTACTTACCAATCCCATTTGTGCACTCTAAATCACAGTTATCTGATCAAAGCAATTTAACTCTTTACTTGAAAGAGAACCATGGCCAAACAACACAATCACAGGAAAGCTACAATGACAAACTCAAAAATACCTTAATATATTTAATTTTTATGATTAAAAGATTACAAATCTAGAGACAACTTCATGACAGTAATATAATGTTGCACAAATTGGCTAACATTTGCTCATAAAACCCAGCTATTACAATTTACATACTTCCTCTACAACTTAGACTCAACATTATTCTACCTTATTCACCTAATTCAAAAAATTTAGAACCAGTACAAAATAGAAGAGGAAAAAGCCCTAAAATCCATCTGTAGTTGACATCTGGCATCTTCTGCTCCTGTTGATCTATAACTGCCTTTACTTCCTGAAGAAACTTCAACCTGCTCTTAGATTCATGCCTCTTGCATTTGCTTGCCCTCTAACAAAAAATATTCCTCATGATGACCCTCTTCATCAATGCCCTTCAATTGAAAATATTTGCTTTGTGAAAGAATAAAAATATCTGTGAAAGTCCTTCACTCTTCATTTACTCTACAAATGAAAACAAATAGTTTTTACTGTGAAAGAAAACCTTCCCTCTAAGAAAATTCACTCTCATCTAAGCATTTTTCACTTTTACTGCTCAACACTTCAAGTTTCATTTTAACTTTCTGAACAATCTCATGAAATATTTTATTTCACTGCCCAACAATTAAAGTTCTTGACTTTTAAATGTGAGGGCATTTTGCAAATTAAAATTCTCTCTCCCCATGCATTACTTATTTTACCTTCACATTTTAATTATCTCCTCAGCAACAATTTTTTTTTCTTTACTTACAACTGGAAATTGTTTTAAATGAATTCATTTATCGGCCCCTAAAGGTAAATAACTACCTTGGCATCTCACATACCTCTTCCTTTGTTAAAACTTTATCAAATGGTAATATTAAAATATAAGCTCAGGCCCCACCGTACTTCACTCCAATATAACCCAGTAATTACCATCGCACGTCTCTAATGTGTTTAGAAATGATGAGACCTATTAGCAATGCACAATGAAAATAGAGCAACTTCGCCCATCATAGATACAATATGGGAATGGTGGCATCAAATGATGATAAGAGATGAGGAAGACACGAGATCGTCCATCGCTGATACATTGTGGACAAGGAGATGCTCATTAGCGATGCGCGATAAGAGCAAAAGATGCCCTAATTTCAATGCTTCCAGAATTTGAATCCTTCATGGTTTGCTCTTCTTGATGAAATTTGGAGGCATCAAACAAATATTTACAATAACCAAAATGCAACTCAATCTTCTTCCATTGAAGTCGTGTGTATGAAGTTTCCAATTCATTTTGCCCAATTCATTCATAGCTGAGGCGTTTTTCTTGATGCAGGGGCGTTTTTATGGCTACAGACACCAAAATTCATCATAAATACACTTAAAAGCTCTGCCCAGGCAATAAGATAGGTTAGGGGATGAATTTAAAGCACAAAACAACAAATTTGAGCTCGAATGGACCCCCAAAAGATGCCTGGAAGCTCAAAAACGTGATTACATTCTATAGGCAAAACTCAATTTGAATCCAACCCAGAAGACCTCCAAAACGCCTTAATGGAGAGGGAAACACCTCAATCCATACCACAAAAGAGATTGCAGACAAAAATATGCCTTTAACAACTCCATCATTGATTTGCATTTGATTTTTCAACTCAAAATAGAGATGAGCAATGAAGCTCTATGCTATCGTGCGTGAAGTTTTCGACTAATAAGATTGAAGAATTAAAAGTTGCACTTCAACAAACATTTAAAAAATGTTTTATTTGCCCTAAAATCTTCATCGCTGGAAAAAAACCATCGCTGATGTGCTCTCACTTCTCCCACCCAAAATAAAGACCAACGATATTACCATTGTCGTGAAATGAATGAGTTTTTAAAAGTTTCTTTTTGCAGCTAATAAGAAACAAAAATTATTCTTGTTTAATAAAAATATTTGAAAATGTTCTTATATTTTCCCTTTCTGTTTGCCCGCAGCCACCACTGAGTTTACACTATCACTAGTTTGTGAAGGTGAATGGAGTCTCCATCAGTGATGGGCAATGGGAGTTGAGTCATCGCTGATTTTTATATGTGCAGCCCCTTCAAATCCACGACAGGCGATGGAGTTAAAAAATTGTTGTGACATTGCGTGAAAATGGAGTTCTTCAGCGAATGAGAAGCCGAAATTAAACTTGAATTTAATTCCCAACTTTTGAGAATGTTTAATTCATTTAAAGTTTCTACTTATGTGCAAAATAAAAGCCATCGGATGAAGAAGGCCATCACAAATTGTTTTGGAAAGAGAGGTTACCAATTAGCGATGGGTGATGGACACTAGAGCCAGCCATGGCTCATAGTTGATTTACTTTCAACACTTCCCATGAAAAGAGAGATGTACAATGGCTCAACTTTTAATGATTTTTTTATAAAGTTCAAAGTTGTCTCGCACTCATTCAATGCAAACCCTCAAACATTGTTGATTTGAATTAGCTCAATCATTTTCAAATGGAGATGGGTAATGGAGTTTTCCCGTGCAACTATGAAAGCCGTGAAAGTCGTGTTTGAGCCAATCAAAAGAAAAATTAAACTTAGTTGTCCTCCAGAACATTTGAAATGTATTTTATGTTTGCCCTAAATGCATCTTTTACAAATGCACAATATTTAAAATATTCATAATATTTTAAATATTGTTGGTGTAAATAAGTATTTTACTTATTACACTTTACTTAAGCTTACTTAGGGAATGCATATCATTATAGGTTGCACTTGTGACACCTAGTTATTTGAATCTTGCATCTAGGTTTGTGCATACATTGAGAGATATGAGTTGGACACTTAGGGAAGTGTGTGTAGGAGAAATTCCACTCTTTGTGGTGTGATCTAGTTATCACATTTTTATCTCCACTTTTCATGGCATGATAATTCCACTTTAGGTGGGTGATCCACCTTTCATGGAATTATTTATTATTTCTTTCTACCTACCCTACACATGATTGGGACACTTGTCTCATTCATGGCCCTTCATTGTGTCCTAGCTTGCCTTTATAAGCAAGTCTTGTACATACTTGTAATTGTCTATCTTCAAAGTACATCTTCATGCATATTGAGAATACAATCATCATATTCTTTCATCTTGTCTCTCTTTTTTTGTGCTATGTTTAGTCTCTTGATCCTATTGTTGCTTTTCATAAGTTCTTACATGGTATCAGAGCGGTTGGAGGTCCTCTGCATAGCCATTGTTGGGAGATTTTAGTTCATGTGAAAGTGGTCAAGAGGAAAATCTAAGGAGCAATGACATCTTAGTGCATCCTAGACCAGATCTAACCTCAAATTCGGATTCAAAAGGCTATTTTCAGTCAAGATAGCCTTTCATTTTGTCAAAATCCGACACCGGGAGCTCTAGATCAAAAAAATTCGCAAATTTTGGTTTTTTTTCATTTTTTTGAATTTTTCAATAATTCTGAAAAATTATGTTCTCAAATTTTTGGCAAAAAAATTGTCAGATTATTTTTGATTTTTTTTAGAAAAATTAAAAACTCCTTTAAAAAAAAATTGTATTAGGGGTTGGCTTTTTTTATTTTTTATAAATCAAAAATAAAATCAAAAAATCAAAAAATCAAAAAAATCAAAAAGCAGAAAATTTTTGCGGACTGTAGTTTTCGCAGTATGCAGGGTATTGCATACCTGACGTACGTAGGTACCACTTGTCATCCCGCCACGTGGAGGCCCCTCAGCCCACCTTACCATTGGTCAGCTCACACATCAGTGACAACATTTCAAACCGACAGAGATTCTATAAAAATCGGGCGGCATTTGATATCCGACGACATTTAAATCATCGACGAACAAGCTTTGTCAACAATCCAACGCTCCATTTCTTCATTCAACGGGCAAATAAAAGATTCTGGCATCCACACTGCAGCCACGCGGCAGCATCTGCATCGTCCACATGGCATTCAACGGCCCCACTCTTTTGTCAATGAGAATATTCCAGCACAGGCAACGGGTGACGGCAACGGCCCCAAGGCCGTCAAATTTAACTTAGAGTACTGGCGACAATCAAATAGCCGTCATTTTTAAGCTACAAAAATTGAATATTCCTAGTGGAGGAGAATATTCTTGGAGGATGTCAAATTTATGCTAGTGGATTGTTGACGTTAGCATTCAAAAAAAAAATTGCCCCCCTCACCAATGGAGTTTTTGATTTTGCAGTCTGACTTCAAATGCTCATAACTTGCTCATTTTAGCTTTTTTTTCAGAGCAATTTTTTTTTTTATTTAGGCTAATTTTTTGTGTGCTTTGCAGCCATGTGCTCGGTTTCTAACTTTGGTGGATAGATTTTCTAGAATTTTCAGTTTTTCAACACTGTACATGTCCAATCCTCATTTCTGCAACTTCTGGGGCTCTATTCAGACACATACGAACTCCTTTTCAGGTGCCAATTTTTTTGAAAGTGCATGATTTTTTGTCTACTTCTTGAATATGCAATCAGTTTGAAGTGATCTTGAGTGGATTTTGTACTTTCAACATATGGTCCTTTTTGGCCTATTTGGCACTTGTATTGCATAGATCTCAATTCAGGTCTTTGCTTCATTGTTATAGTTTGTTTTCAGCCTATTTGTAGAAATTTGTAAATTAGAAATCATAAGTCCACTTAGCCAAGTTGCAAGTGGCCTATTGTACATGCATTGCATTATAAAGTGTCAAAATCATCTATTTGGGGGGGGGGGTACTTTGATTGAGTGAATTTAGGGGGGTGTCTCTTGTGTGATTGTGCCTATTTTCTCTCTTGTGCTCTTACATTCCATCATGGGTTCATCTAAAGTTCCACTCTTAACTACACATAATTATGCTACATGGAAAGTACGTGCATGGAGTAAACTAATGGAAAAAGGTTTAATTTACTATATTGATGGAACCATAACTGCACCTTTGGATCCTAAGGCAAATCCAACTGCATATATGGATTGGCTCACTAAAAATTCTATGGCATTGGGTACACTTAGAAAGTTCATTTCAGATGATCTCATTTTCCATGTTGATAAATGTACTACAACCAAGGAAGCTTGGGATAAGCTTGCTACTTTGTATGGCAAGGTTGATAAGGTTAAGGGATACAAACTTGAACATGATCTCCTAAGCCTTAATCCCAAGGATTTTGACACCATTCAGGATTATGTCACTAAGGCAAATGAGCTAAGAGCACAACTAAAAGATTGTGGTATTGAGAAAGAGGATGATCAATTGGTCTTCAACTTGCTGGACAAGCTTCTAGCTGAGTATGCAGCCTTTGTTTCAAGTTTTCAGACTCAACGATTGACAATTAGCAACTTTAAATCACCATCTTTTGAGGCTCTCACAGATCTTTTGATTCTTGAGCAAAATAAGTTGATCAAAATGGGAATTCTCAAGCCTTCAACTTCAAAAGCATTGGTGGTCAATCATGGAAACAACAAGCAAGGCAAATGGAAAGGCCAAAAGAAATCTTCACTAAAGCCACAAGGAGAGAACCAACAATCCACTCCTCCACAACAAGACTCATCATCATATTCTTCAAAGAACAAATCAAGCAAGGAGAAACCAACATGTGTATATTGCAAAAAATTTGGTCATGAGGAGCATCGTTGTCATGTTAAGCAAATTGATGAGTTGAAAAATATCCTCAAGAAGAACAACATCAACTTGCCAAATGCATATCAGGAGAAGGACTCATCTCCTTCCACTACTACTTCTAAGGGAAAAAGGCACAACTCTCATGGCAACAACATCAAGCTCATCTCCTTCATCTACATCATCTCAATATGAGAAACATAAGGGGCAATCATTTCTTGCAGTTGCAGATTCCAATTCAAATAGGTGGATCCTTGATTCAGGAGCTTCACATCATATGACTTCTTCCAAGGATATGTTCTCTTCATTTGATTCTTGTTCATCACCACCCATTTTGATGGCCAACAACACTTCTTTGGCAGTTTGTGGGAAGGAGTCTATTGACATTGAAGGTGGAGCATTTAATGATGTTCTATGTGTGCCTACTTTGTCAAGAAACATCCTTTCCATCTATCAGATTACACATAGTGGTACAGGAAAGAGTGTAGAGTTCACACCAGATTCTGTCATTGTTTGGGATTTGCATAGCAGGGCTCTTGTTGCAGTTAGGGAGGTTGATCATCGTTCTTTGTTCTACACCTTCTCATATTTTGCTCCTACTGATGATTCAATTCACCCTAGTGTGGACACACTTGAGGAGAATGAGTATGGTTACTTGAATCTTGGAGTGCTCACTACTCCTGAGGTTCTTGAGCCTATTGTTGATACTCCATCTCCTACATTACTATTGTACCTAATGATACTTATGTTCTGATAGTTTCAATTCCTTGTGATTAAGTGCAACAGTGCATACCATGTCTTCCAGCAGCAGTCTCTTGGGATGACTACTTGACAGACATTGGCAGCTTGTTTGTGGAGTCCTACATTGCAGATTTGGGAGACACATTTGATTACTTACATCTTCTCTTTGATGAAGATGTTTCTTCTTCAGTTGTTGCGGGGGAACACTCTGACCCTCCTCTACATGATCAATCTTTCGAGGTTGATGTGATTGTGGATGCATATGTACAACAATTGGAGGAGGCCACTTTCTCTCTTGAGGAGACATTATCTTTGGAGTATGTTCTACCTTCATCCTTGCTTGATCTTGAGTTGTCTTTTTCAATGGATGGGAGTGTTGTTGCAAAGGGTTTCTCACAGGTTCCAGGAAGTGACTACACTGCGACCGTTGCACTTGCCATTGCAGCTTCACATGGTTTGGGAAAGACATCTTTCAGCATCAACACATGGAAATTTGCATAGATTTCAAAGACTCTTTACATTTTGAGGGTTCCTCCTTGACTTGTGGATTGGGGAGACTTCATTCATGCACCTTTGGATCATGTTCTACATTCATCTCTACTAGATGTTAGATTGTCCTCTTCAGCAGTGTGGCCTAGAACGCCTATTTGGAGTGCGTCAACTTTCGGCATCGACATGGAGACATTTGAACATGCTTCAGAGACATCATCACACATCATCCATATCCTTGATATCCTGCATACATTCATGGTTTTGTTTCTTCCTAATGGGAGGAACGTTGTTCGATGAGATTATATCATCTTCAACAGTCAATGTCGAGCTTCTACCATTATTGCAAGAGACTCAAAATTGAGGGGGGCTGCCTTGTCTCTCTTCTTCTCTTTCATGGGGGGGATTTTTCCTCATCTTGGGGTTTTGTCCTTCTCCATTTTGTACATTCATTTGTTTTCTTCTCTCTTTTGAGGGGGAGTTTTTCCCATGAGGTTTTCTCCCTTTCCTCGCTCATGAGAGTTTGCATTGCACTTGTACATGGGTACCTAACATGGCTCAATTGTCGGGACCCATCTTGCATCTTATCTTGCATGGTTAGCTTGAGTCTTCATTCCCTTAGTTGCACTTAAGGGGGTGTTGGTGTAAATAAGTATTTTACTTATTACACTTTACTTAAGCTTACTCAGGGAATGCATATCATTATAGGTTGCACTTGTGACACCTAGTTATTTGCATCTTGCATCTAGGTTTGTGCATACATTGAGAGATATGAGTTAGACACTTAGGGAAGTGTGTGTAGGAGAAATTCCACTCTTTGTGGTGTGATCTAGTTATCACATTTTTATCTCCACTTTTCGTGGCATGATAATTCCATTTTAGGTGGGTGATCCACCTTTCATGGAATTATCTATTATTTCTTTCTACCTACCCTACACATGATTGGGACACTTGTCTCATTCATAGCCCTTCATTGTGTCCTAGCTTGCCTTTATAAGCAAGCCTTGTACATACTTGTAATCGTCTATCTTCAAAGTAAATCTTCATGCATATTGAGAATACAATCACCATATTCTCTCATCTTGTCTTTCTCTTTTTGTGCTATGTTTAGTCTCTTGATCTATTGTTGCTTTTCATAAGTTCTTACAAATATTAACATCTGAAACTTTAGAAAAATTAGAAATTTTAATTACGCCTACGATCCATTTGGAGTAAATTCACTACAAGAAAACCGTGACACCTGGAGCTAAGAGTTTTTGCATGTGGTCATAATAAATTATTTAGAGAAAACCCATTTTCTCAAACTTTTCCCAACCATAAAAAATTAGGTACCTCCTTTGTAAACTAGCCCCCGGGACATGTTCGCCACACCCAAAATGCATTAAAATAATGCATCATATGACCTTCATTTTTGATGAAAATGGATCTATAGAGATTTTAGACCAAAAAAAGAAATGGGTTGTCGTTATATTTTCAAAATTTGAAACTTTTTGGAACACCAATTCTGGCTATGTTGTAGTCATAAAAGGATTAGTTAACCCATCAAAGCTCATCCAGGAGGCACGAAACTGAGCATGCATGTAACCATTTGAACCAAAAAATATAGTGCAACAAATGACATGGAAAATTTCTTCCTGAGGTGAAAAATATTAAATACCAAAGTGGCTCACTCAGGCTTTTCTGCAATTTCACCTGTCAGAAACCAACTCGAGCACACCAAGTCACCTACTTGAAAAATTATCAAATATTCTCCTAAGGAACTACCATTGGACACACTAGGTCATTTGGGTACATTGAATATGTGTGCAAGAGGGATTCCCTTCAATCCACATTCATCAAAAGATATTAAGGGTCAAAGATGACCACTTTGAAGCATTCTAAAAATGCAGGTGTAAAAAGTGAACTACATTTGCTTTTGACCTAGTAAAAATTTCAAATATGATCACGAGACTCTAAAAATGGACCAAGGAGCATATGAATGTAGGAATAATGGATAACAACAATTCATTCATCATGACAATCATCCAGTTGCAAAATATAAGCTCGAACGGGAGGCCACTTCGCATAACTGAGAGTTTACAAACAGTAGAAAAGTGTCAAAACCCTCTAGCTTTGATTTTCAAAAAACTATCAAAATTCATCATGGGAAGCTGAAAACTAACATGCACATTCACATATACCCCATGAGTGTGTCCATAGAGGGGTTTTGCATGAAAATCAACTGTCTTCGAATTGTGACCCTCCAAAGTAGGTCACTCGGGCATATTTTTTCAGGGGTACTTTTGAGTGTGCAAAGGCAAATTTTTCAATATGGGCACTTCAAATTTGAAAAATTGGAGGTGACAAGCATAAAACATGCACAAAAATGGTCATTTGAACATTGAAAACGTCGCAAGACACTAGTGTGGCGCGCAAATGTCCGTGCAACGCGCTAGTGTTCGGACATGTCACGCTACAAAACAACATGAATGGGGAAAGCATAAGGTTTGATGCAAAGCTGGCATGCGAGGGTAGTTGCCAAAAAGGGGTGCTAAGCATCCTAAGAGGGGAAAATAGCTAATACAGGGGCTAAAATGATCCTACACAAGATGCTAAGGGAGCATACACTAAAGCAGATGCAAGAATGTATGTGAAATTGCAAGGGGTGCAATTTTACGACATTACATTTTTCCCCCACTTTAGTGGGCATATGAATCTACACGAATATGCACACTAAAGGAAATCTACTAAACATAAATAACATCATTATGCCAAAAGGATACCGTGGAGGAAGCAAATAACTCTTCGAACCACAGAAGCATGCCCCTAGGCTGAAGACCTGCAAAAACAAATGTATTAGACAAGAGAAACCTGCACCAAACAACAATGTTAGCACACAAAAAACTAAAGGATTTGAGTCAACAAAGTAAAAGAGACCTCAATGTAGAAGGTTGTCTCAGTACTATGCATCGTCCCCAAATTAAGAAATAACACACAAAAGAATTCTAAAACGAAGAGAAGAAGGGCATATACTCAAGATGAAGAAGATGCAGATCTTCAATCTGGTATATACAAGTTGAGAAGGAAGAGAATTTAAGAATGTAAGCGTCTCACAAGCTCGCATACCTACAAGGAAGGTGTCCTCCAAGATCTCTCACATGAAGAAAACTGAGAAAAGTTCCTTGCAGACCCGCAAACCTGCAAGGAAGGTGTCCTCCAAGATCTCTCACATGAAAGATACCCAGAAAGCACCTTACAGACCCACAAACTTGCAAGGAGGGTGTCTTCCAAGATCTCTCAGATGAAGGATACCCCAAAAAGCGGCTTACAGACCCACAAACCTGCAAGGAGGGTGCCCACCAAGATCTCTCACATGAAGGAAACCCAAAAAAAGCACCCTACAGACCCACATACCTGTAGGGAAGGTATCCTCCAAGATCTCTCACATGAAGGAAACCCAAAGAAAGCGTCCTACAGATCTGCAAACTTGTAGGGGAGTGACCCCAAGAGCTCTCGCATGGAGGAAGCTCAAAAGAAGTGCCCCACAGACCCATAGAATTGCAGGGAGGTATCCCCCAAGATCTCTCACATGGAGGAAACCAAAGGAAGGGGACTCCACAGAGTCAAAAAGCGGCTTCACAGGCGCACTTGCAAAGCAACATATTTACCCGTAGATAGAATATGTCCAAAAGTAGTCGGGTAGGCAAGTAAGCGGTCAATCACACAAACCGTTGATAGATTGGAAAGCTTTCAAAGGGGTCCCTCAGGAACCCTTCAAAAGAAGAGGGGTCCACTCAAGGGATGCACTGTGAAGAGCCTTGTTAAATATGTGTAATGGGCTTTCTCAAAATGGATAAGATAAGCAACTGAAATAATCAATCAAACTCTGAAAGATATTGAAATCACTCAGTAGATTTAAATTTTGAAGTTTAGAATAATATGATCGCTTCTAATAACAAGCATAGAGTGTTACGATGAAATAAATATTGTATTGATTGATCTTCAACTCAACTCGAGATAGCAGGGGAACTTATAGTATCAATCTCAGTTCATTTATAGTCTTTCACAGAGTTGCCTAAAATACCAATTGAACTTCCCGCTATCTCAATCAATTACTCAATATACTTGTGCACCACGACTGAAGGATCGTCGTGCTTGTCTATCGAGTGTCTTCTTTCTCTTAATCGTGTATGATATCCTCCTCTTCATTACCACGAGTGTCTTATATGGAATGATGCCAAAAGATGTGACCTCTAATTGGTATTCGTCCTTCCTCCATGCGCCTCTTCATACATAATTAATGATTGTTAGTTTTGCAAACAAAGTCCTTCATGTCTTCCACAGTCGCGACTTCGGGATCAGGTTATCCATCATCCTCTTCATCCTTTAGACATGTAAAGACTTCGATCCTGGCTTAATCTGCCACTATACTCATGAAAACCTTATATACTGTTAAATAAATAATGATCACTCTATTTTGGGAATGCATATATACATATATGTTATTGTATACCCATTAATATATAAATGTATTAAATGTATACTTATCTTAGATATTATTTTGTGATGGGGACATCACATGCACTGTTTGAAAGGTGAGGCCTAGTCAGGCTGCCCCCAAGCTAGATGCAAAGAATTCATTCGAGAGAAAAGCTTTCAAAAGGGGTCCCTGAAGAATCCTTCAAAAGAGAAAGGGGTACAATAGAGAGACACTCCATTTGAAAGACATAGAGGAGAGAGAGGGTCCTAAAAAGGACGCACATCTCCAGAACAAGTTATCGTTTCCCCCAACATATAGGGGAGGAGAACCGTGCAAGATACTTAGAACATACAGGATAGAGGTAAACCTTGATATCACTCGTCATGTGAAGAGAAGGTGGGTGCATCAATCAAACGGGAGTTTTATGCCACTACTATCACAAAGTTGTTGTATTTTATCCTTCAAGGCCTTACATTCACTAGTGGAATGGCCATCATCCTTTTTAATAGGACTACCAAAGTTAACCTCTTTAACAAAAGTGTGATCATCTTCCTCAAAAGGAGGAGGATCGACATTAAGGATATTACAACTATTGCTCACATTATCCCATGATGAAAAAGAGTAATCAACTTTGATAGCGGGTTTGGATGATGTTATCGGAAGGTCTTAGTGTATCGGGTTGACTTTATATTCTGCAATGAAGAAGTCTGTAAAGTCTAAGGAACCCCAATCATCACCAACACATGCATTCTTTTGAGAAGTAAAAAGAGTAGACTTAAGATTTCTTTCTTCAGGGACATTTATCTCAAGAGCATCCTTTGTAGTAGGTACTGTTGGAGTAAACATCGACACATTGGAAGAAACTGAAGGAATAAGAGTAGGTACAACCGAAACCTGACCGACAACTACCATCTCACATAAGTGCATAGCATTAGGGTCAACCTTGACTATAACTACTTGATTATTGCAAATGAACTTAATAGATTTATGCAAGGTAGATGGGATTGCACCCATGGCATGGATCCACGGTCTACCAAGAAGAAGGTTATAAGGTAACTTTTCTGGAATAACATATACATGGGTAGGTACAGTAATGAGTGCAAGCTACAGAGGTAATACTATTGTACCTAGAGCTTGTCATCCAACATTATCAAACCCACGAATGACAACAAAAGAAGCATTAAGGGAAGACAAATCAATATTAATCTTAGGTAATAGATCAATGTTGCATACATTGAGTGTCCAACCAACATCAACAAGAGTATGTCTAATACCAATTCTATTAATGTTAACTATAATCATTAGAGGGTTTTCTTGCTTCTGTACTTCCAGAGGCGAGAGTTCCTGTGGATAGAATGTAATATTCAGTGAATCTGCACAAATATAAGCCATCAATGCATCAACATTTGCTGACCTAGTAGAAGAAGGCAAGAGGATCTTTTGCAAGGCTTCTTGAAGCATACCTTGATAAACCAGAGCAGACTGAAGTAAGTCCCACAGTAAGATCTTGGCGGGAGTAACGTGAAGTTACTCGACAAGATCATAATCACTAGGTGCTTTAGTTGTAGTCTTAGGAGCTGAAGGAAGACTTGGTTGTTTATTCATTTTATTCTCATAGGTATGGGCTACCGCTCTATAAGAGGGAGCCTTAGAAAGATCAAAGGAATTACTATCAAATGGAAGACCATCAATAGAACAAATCCTTTTAGGAGACAGACTAGTTGAAGTCACGTAAATGACTAGTCTCTTAGGTCTTTGAGTAGCAGAGACAGATTACATTTACAGAATCATCACAACTGGTAGAATAATTATTTGAAGACATATTCTCAACATCGATCCAAATAGGATCAAATGTGGAAGGAGATTCATCATTCGCTAATGCTTCATCTCTAGAGGAGAGTGCATTGGAAAAGATAAGAAATTCATCATTCAAAAATGCAACATCTCTAGAAGAGAGTACATTGGAAGGTATAAGAGATTCATCATTCACGAATGCATCATCTCTAGAGGAGAGTGCATTAGAATGAAGAGAAGGTAGAGTAACATTAAGAAAAGTATCAATGATTTCATCTTCTTGCAACAAAATATCCTTCAAAGCAAGAAGACTTTCGTGAGAAGGATCAAAGATATCAAGTGACATAGGAAAAGCCGAGTCACCATCACATGCATGAAATGGAATATCATTAACATTTTGAACAAAATCAGATACTAAACTAATTAAAGAAGATATTAAATTCATTTTGGTGAAAGAACTAAGAAAAGCCAAAAATCTAGATTTTCTATTTTTTTGGGTATTTTCTAAGTTCTAGTAATTTGCATTTTCGAAGGTCTTTGGAGCAGAATTTGAGGTCAGAACTTGCATTAGTCCCTAAAATTCAACTGTCGAAGGCACAGTACTATAGGGATTGAACTAGTTCTCTTAGAGACCTTTCCAACTGTGCAAACGGTTTTGAATTTTGAGCACTGAGTCAAAAGTTATGACCTCGCCCAGTAAGGGTAAATAAGTTCCTAGTTTTTTGAAAAACACCCTCTTCACGTTGGGTTCACCAAAATGTAGATAAGGTGGATTCGCTACTCACAAGTTCTCTTCATTTAGAGAGCCTCACAGGGTGAATTGCCCTAAACTACCTCAAGGAACAGCGCGAAAGTTTTAGAATCAGAAAGAGCAGATCACAAAGATTTTCTGGACAAACTGACAAGCGCTTAGCCAAAGGATGGCAACGCAAAATACAGATGACAACGTGACGTGCTAGCATCTCGTCCGAACTAGGAAGAGAGAATATCATAGAAAATGAAGAAGTGACTACTTCTATTCTAATTGCTAAGGACTTTCAAAATACAGGAAAGTAACAAAAACTGATAGAACTGAAATAAAGTGAAGTAGAAATGATAGAGATAAGGAGAATAAAGGAAAGAAATGCTCACAAAAATCCAAGTAATGAAGCCTCTAGCTAGTAGATATCTTTAATACATGCATCTGTAAGATTGAGATAAAGTGTTGGGGTTGTATAGGGGTTTGCCTCATTCAAACCCCCATTTTAGTGTTCCCACCTCCACAAACAACCAGATAGATAGAGAGAAATGGACAAAGCGTGTGGTGAAAGTAAAGCCTGCTTCAGGAGTAGAACTTGCACCACCAAGCATGAGTGATAAAAGCAATCCCTGCTGGAGGAGGAGAACCCGTATCACAAAGTAAGGATGCAAATGATAGGGGATGTGACAAATCCCAAGATGCTTGCAAGCACAAGGAAAGGGAGATAAAATTGCAAGGCTTAAGGAAGCCAAATGGAGAGAGCAATAGAGTGCAAGATGCCAAGAGTGTTGTTGTAATGAGCTTGTGAAAGCTTGAGAGTGCTACAAAGGGTGGTGCCAAGGAGTGGAAGAGGAAGCTAGAAGTTGGAATGAAGCTAGAAGCACTTGGAAGAATGGAGCTAGAGAGCCAAATGAATTGAAAAGATAGAATTTAAGGAGAGAAAGGAAGCAAAAAGAAGCTTCTCGGGTGGTTACAAGGCATCTAGAGAAGTTACCATCGACCAAATGAGGTGACAAGTGGAAAACATGCATGAAAAAAGTTGTTTGAACATTGAAAATGTCGCAGGACACTAGCGCAGTGCGCAAGCGTCCATGCGGCGCACTAGTGTCCGGACATGTCACGCTACAAAATAACATGAATGGGGAAAGCACAAGGTTCAATGCAAAGTTGACACGCGAGGGTAATTGCTGAAAAGGGGTGCTGAGCATCCTGAGAGGGGAAAAAATATGATGCAGGGGCTAAAATGAGCCTACACAAGATGCTAAGGGAGCAGACACTAAAGAAGATGCAAGAATGTATGTGAAATTGCAAGGGGTGCAATTTTAGTTGCAATTTTATGACATTACACAACTCCTCTAGGACTTGGTAGAGTGGTTAGAAGTGGGGTCCAAACACCGTCTTCCATAATTATAATCCCCGATATGGATATCATTGGCTCTCTCCCCATCTACCCATGATTCCAACACTAAACTAGAGATGACATGTTCAATCATTAGTTTTGTCTATCAATGCAAATTTCACACCATCTGGTTGACTATTCTAGAACAAAAAATTTCCCACCTCACCTAGTGTATTTTTTTCTAATGCCTCCCTATAGGCTCTAGTCTTTCCTTTTCAGGCATCTAGGATCCTTTTTGCCTTTTTTATGGTCAAACAAAGTCTTTTAAGCATCTCTTTTGGTTCTTTTCCCAAATTCTATAAACTATGGACTTAGATTCGTGATTTTTTCAAGCCCTTTCAAATAGAGCCTTACTCTTGCCATATGGTTCTTCTGGGGGATTGGCCTTGTATCCCTAAAAAATTCAACCATATTTGGCATGTTTTCAATTTGGAGATTCTCTTCAGCATATGTAAAGATATAAATTATATAATATTTTCTAATTACTATATTGATCAACGTGTCACTTTCTTATAAGGAAATTATTTGTTCTAATGTGTTATTACATATCTAGGTGCAAGTTAATAAAGTTGCACTAGAAGTAGCTCACCTTCAAGTGCTTCTCAACCATTCCAGGGTAATGCCCCTTGTGAAGTGGCTAAATTTTTCATGTCTCCCTCCTCCTCCTAGAGTTTCTCCCCTCCTTGCGAGTGTTGGCAGGGGTAGAGTCTTCTTGCTCATGGTAATCAAGATGCTAACTCTCAGGCTTCTTTTCCAACTATCATAAGGGACCATGGACCATGAGGTTGGTTGCAGAATACCTCATCTTTAATTTGCCTCTCCACCACCCATAAAGGAACCTCTAGATGGCCTACTAGTGGAGCTTTTAATTGGTTATATTTCAACAAATGTCCTTGATTGGTTCTTGCAATTATGTTGGCTCATGCCAATGAAGAAGATGATGCACAATATGATGAGATTTGGGAACCTCCCATGGATACCTCAGACTCCACTGATGTATGGGGTAAATTGAGTGACTGGGACCCACCTCCTCCCCCCTCTACTATTTTTTTTGTCCCCTAGTGACTTTAATTTTTATATGCTTTATGATCCAAGTATTGGCCTTGTATGGAATGTAGGGGTTTGATTTTATATCCACCCATTTTTTGTGAATATGTGCAATATTGTTTTTTATAAATATTAAATTTGGCATTCATAAAAAGAAATGGCATATTCCTTCCACCAACTATAAGTTTGTCATAATCCACTCATCAATTTGGATGTTACATTTTTGCTCCATTATCTACATTTGAAATGTCTTCTGATGTGTCCTAACATGCATCATAAGTTGGTGAACAAGTGTAACTCCCTCAAGTACAACTCTCTTACGTGTCATAGATGTTCATATGTTTTTAATGTGGGAGACCCAACTTATAGAGGCCATAACTTTTGATTTAGGAAGCTAATTAAGCCCCTTTTTTTAAAATTACATCCTCATAACCAACTAACCATTTATAGTACATTTCAATATTTTTATGGTGAAAAATAACCTTTGTAGCTCATAAATTGAGTTTTATTATTCTATAGCTCAAAAATTATATTTTTTAGTTCTTAACATTAGGATGCAAGTTGAAATACTTTTCCTAACATTATCCCACTTGTCAAACACCTTGCGAGAGCAAAGGATGTATCAACAATACGAACTAATTACTAGGAGCTAGGAGGCCTATAGACTCATAACACCACCTAAACTTATTTGTGCTTGCTAGCTCCATTAATGCATTTACAACATTCTAAAAAGTGTCAATTTTCTCCTGCATTACTCTTCCATCCTTTACCATTTCATAAACAAAATGGTATTGTACATCAGTATTTTTCATTCTCGCATGAAAGGTTAAGTTCTTTGATAAACATATGACACTCTAAGTATCAAAAGAACTCTAAGTTCTCCCTAATTCAACCCCACATATTAACATAATATCTTAATTTATATGGATTCCCTATAGGCATGTGTATTTTCCATATACTCAACCTCATTGGTGGACAAAGTAATCATTGCATGTCACTTATTGATTGAACTAATGGAACCATCAATTAAACCAAACACCTATCTACTAGTGGATCTTCTAGGATCAATCTCTTGCCCAATATGAATCCAAAAATCTACAAATATCTACTAAGTGTTGGTCCCCTATAAAATCAATGTGATAACAAATAGAGTACTCATTAGTACCCCACAAATATCTAAAGAACACTTTCTTAACTACAACGATCTCATCCAAGGTTAGTCATCAAGCAAATCAAGTTTTGCATTGCTTGGGTAATGTCTACTCCATTACAAATTGTATTATATATCAATCTCCCACCAACAAAAGCACAAGATAATTATATCTCACTTGGTGAAGTTGGACACTACTTTAAAAATAATTTGGTTCCCACATAGATAGGAAAACACAATGTTCTATAAGCTATCATGTTGAATCTCTTCAACATTAAATTTACATGCTTACTTTGGCCTAACTAGAGATTTGTGTTCATTCTATCTCTTTTTATCTCCATACCCAGAATATATGTGGCAATCCTTGAGTCCATCATCTTAAATTGTATTGAAATACAAGACATCAAATCACAAATCACATCCTTATTTTTACCAAAAATATATCATCAACATATAATATAATAAAAAGGAATTAATCATTATCCATATTATAATAGATGCAATGATCTAATTTAGATCTTAGAAATCCCAAACTTGACACAAAGGAATCACACTTTTAGTATGTCCTAGGTGATGATTTGATACTATACAAATACTTTATCAACTTACAAACTATAAATTCTTTAGCTTCTTTCATGTAGTGCTTTAATTATTTCATGTAGATCTCTTCCTCCAAATCACTGTGAAGGAAGGTTGTCTTAAACTTTATTTGTTCAATCTCAACATCAAAGGTTGTTGTTGTTGATGTTTTGTCATTTTTTGAAAAAATTAGTCACTAGAAAAGGCTTTAGGGAGTTTTATAAAGTTAATTTTTTTTATTCCAAGCCTCTAGTGAGTCTTAGGCACTGAAAAGGGAAGCCAGGAGGGTAAATGTTTATTTGTCATTGAGTTTTTATACCAAAAAGGAGGGAAAAGGATAAAATTGTCACCCTTGAAAGCTTCAACCCACGTAGTAGAAGGGTTTTCTGGTGTTTGGCATTGAAAAGGTCTAATTCAAAGTTGGTAAAGAGACACACACATACCTTCAGATCGTACCCACATTGCAAAAAAAAAGGGAAGAAAATCTATCATGAGGCGTGAAAAAAAGGAAGACTTTCAGGTGTTATACTAGTTCATTTCCACATGATAGAAAAGTTCACGGGGAAATCTCTATGTCGCTACCTTCCATACTCTTCCAAGTATGTTTCTTGTGTAGATATATGGAAGGATCTTGCTAGTAATGTGTAAATATAAGGTTTCATTTGAAACATGCATCTTGGATCAACGCATTGAAAGCCTAAACTTTTTTTTAAGACTGTCAAAACACTATATATTAAATCACTTTGTCATTTGCCTTTATTATGTTTAAAGAAAAAATAAAACCCTCATTGTACCTATTTACTTATCTTTTCCATGACAAAACTCTTGTTATCCATGAAACATTACTCAAAGTTTTGTATAGTGAGTGATGGTGCAATGTTTTGGTTTTATTTTTTGTCTCACTATTGGTGTTATTTTTATTAACATGGTAAATAGAGCTTGGTGGAGTGATTCCATTAAGCTCATGAAATGGTGAATGCATTTTCCACGAAGTATGAGTTTAAAACTTGTCTACTGTCAAACCTTCTCAAATGATGAAAGCTTTGTCTAAGCCCTATCAAGCATTATTGAAGGACCAAAATCCTCCCAAGGCACTAGTAATCCTTTTCAAGAGGTCAATATTATAATGAAAATGATAAAAACTGACATACTAGAATACCATCCATTCCTAGTGAAAAGATAGTGAAGAGCCCTAAACAAATTTCTAAGAGTATGTATGTTAAGAGTTTTCATCTAATGATAGAAATATGGTGGAAAAAGTAATATCAATTAAATGGTGGAGATATAAAATACCAAGGTTTCTTTGTATGTTCAAGCCTTCATAATCCCACCATATAATACCTTAAATGATAATCTAAATGTCCCATATGATGCAATATAACATTGAAGACTATCATAATTTTATCTATTGAAATACCAAGTATAAGAATGATGTTAACAACAGACAAGTTTGTGAAAGTGTCGAGTCAAGGTTATCTTATAAAGAAATCGTAGAATTTGGACAAAAACTCATGGATATTTTTATTAGCTATGCAAATTCGAATGGAAAGTAGGTCACCAAGAACTAGCTATTGGGTTGTTTCAGGCAGAGATTGAGTATAATTTATTTCCTTTATTGCTTCATCTGACTAAAATGAAACAAAAAGATTATCTAATTTTTTTTAAACAATGAAAGTTCTTTAAACTTAGGGGAATATGGACCTTTGGGATGTGTTGTGTGGCTATAGAGAGAGACCAATAAGCTAATGTTGGGCATAGATTGTCTAAATATAGGATGACAAGGATAAGGGCAATTCATAATAACCATTAAAATAGGTTCATGAATAACTTTCCTTTCATTGTTAGAGAGGGAAAAAATGTGATACAGTGCAGTCCTTATAGATGACTAAGACATGGTCACAAGACAAATGACACTCATGAGGGTGGCTAAGAACATAGTGTCAACCCTCAAGGTAACTCATTGTGATGACAGTGTAGCTAATGCATGAAAGTGTATGAGGGGAAGAGTTGTTACAAGCTAGTCATGACAAATACCTAAGGGGAAATAAAACCTCAAATGATAGTGTAATATTAATTCTCATGAGAAATAATAAGGGCACAATAAACACTATCATAGCATAGTCTACAAGAGATATGGTCACAAGACAAAGAACACTTATGAGAAATGACAATGGCATGATACTATAGTGACTAAGAACATAACAAGAAAAGAGTGATATGATTAAAGGGTAGATATATGATGAGCACAATCCATTGTTGAAATGACAATGAATATTAAGTTTTGATGAGCACAATATGTTGGAAAATGGTCCACACTCCCCTTGGGATTCATGACATGGACTGACCACCTCCTGTGGATTCATTAATTCTAGCGGTTGTATTGGGAATTAACAGGTTGGCCTTTTGGTGCAATGGAAATCATGGGGCCAACAATTGGTATCAGAGCCAAAGGTGTCAAATTTGAATCCCCTCAGCTTGCATTGAGGGGGAGATTGTTGGCAAATGGTCAATGCTCTGCTCATGATTCGTTACATGGACTAATCGCCTCCCATGGATCCGTTAACCTGGTGGTTGTATCGGGCATTAACAGGTTGACCTTTTAGTGCAACGACAACCATGGGGCCAACACAATCCACTGTTGAAATGATATTGAAGATTAAGTTTTGATGAGCATAATCCATTGTTGAAATGACAGTGAAGATTAATTTTTCATGAGAATAGTCCATTGATGAAATGAAAGTGAAGATTAAGTTTTCATGAGCACAATCCATTGTTGAAATGACAGTGAAGATTAAGTTTTCATGAGCACAGTATATTGTTAAAATGTAGTGAAGATTAAGTTTTCATGAGCATAGTCCATTGTTGAAATGACAGTGAAGATTAAATTTTTCATCAAGTGTATTGAGGTTGTGTAATCTCTCCTATTGTGATGTTGATAAGTCCATGCCTAATTGAACAACTATTCTCAAAGTTTTGTACTCAAATTCAATAGGAAGCACTACTTTCTTTTCGTACACCAATTCATATGGTGTAAACCCTATTATGGTTTTCCAAGTTCTTCATCAACCAACTCAGTGATTTCAGGGGATGAAGGTTCAACTAAAGTTTTCCTTGATATGAGGTGGAGATCACTCACCTCTACCCCATAAGTAGGGTATTGAACAACTTCATTAGTGTAGGCCTATTGAATAGGCTTATTATTGGGGTTAGGTGTAGGTTGTGCTAGCAGTTGAGGTGATCTAGGTGGTTGTGGTGCTAGATTTGTTTTGTTTGGAATAATGGCTTGTTGTTGTGGCTTTTGGTAATTCATGTTTTAGATTTACCATTGCTAGTCTCTTTGCCACTAGGGTTTCCATTGGTTTTGTTGGGGTGTCCATTGGGAATTATAGTTAGATCCTTGATAATTTTGTGATGGTCACAAATTTTTCTACTATTGGTTCCAATTGGTTTGAGTAATTTTCTATTGTTGGTTTTGCATATTGGCTCAAGACTGGGGATTCCAATTAGGAAGATTTGAATTATTACTAGGAAATGACATGTTATAATTCAACAGATGGTGGGACATACCTTATCTTAGATGCCATGGTTTCCTTTGAGCTATGTAAAATACTTGTCCATATTCTCCTTCCAATGCATGAAAGTTTGATGTCCCTTCAGAGATACTTGCCACCTTGCATTTGTAGTTAGTCCTTCTTTGACTACAATGTGGGCAATATTCTGTAAGAACCGCTTCTACCTCCTCTTGCTTCTTTTTGATATGGAAGGTAACTAGCTATGTAGCTAGATGGCTGATAATATCCTCCTTCATGTTTGATAGAAGATTACTCAGTTCAACTCTAGAGACTCCATTGGATGGTTTGAAGATGGAAGATTCCTTGTCTCCTCTAGCCCTCTTTGTGAAACACCTTGAATAGTTCCTACATGCATTGTAAATCTCCTCAAATGGTGCTTGAGAGATATCTCCTACCCAAATGAGGTTAAGCACATCCATGCAATCCTCATTAATCTCCCTTAAGAATACCAGCTTTAAAGACTCATCAGAGAGTATGTTCTGGTGGGATTTCTTAAGGAAAATTGAAACCTTTCCATGTAGTCTTCTAAGGATTCATCCTCCTTTTGTGACATCCTAAAGATGTCATCTCTCTTTCTATCTATTCCTCTACAATAGTCCTAGTACTTCTCTGAGAACTTTTTCTTCATGGCATTGCAATTTGGAACATCTCTTCCCAAACCCATAAACCATCTCAAAGCAACATCCTTCAGGGTTGTTGGAAATAATTTGAGCCTATGTACATCTATAGTATAATCTTAAATTTTTCACAACACATCAAACTCAATTAGGAATGTATCTGGGTCCTTCATGACCAACCCATATAAGATAGGTAATGTTGAAGGAGGTATGTTTTTTAGTGCAATTTCTCTCTCCTAGTTGTCAATGGGGAACTCAAAGGTTACATGCTCTAGTGGGTCTTCCACTATAGCATCACCCATGGTGATGATTTGTGTATGGGAAGTCTCCTTTGTATCTGACATGGATATCGATGTTAGGGATAATTCTTCTTTAGGAATACCCTTGAGCACTATTCGCTACGATCACCAATATCCTCTAAACCTTCATGTGTTGAAGGGAGAAATCTTCCCGGTGTGTCTCATCGCCTCCACATACAATAGTTGTGACTCTTTGGATCAAAAAATCCTACACATTGTTAGTAAAACATTTTTGTATTGATAACTAAAAGCCTAATTAACCTAATGTTGAAGACAAAATTCTAACTATAAAATCTTGAAATAACACAGAAGAATCTTGAATGTAGCACTATCCCCAACAACGATGCCAAAAATGTATGGCCTCACTAATGTTCAATCAATTTGGTATTAGAAACACAATTTAGAGGAAGGGTTCCTAATTAAACTATCCACTAACCCTTTGCAAAGACTCCATTAAATTATAAACCAGGGCTTCGTAAGATTTTGATGATGTTGGCACTATATGTGAATTCACAAACTCTACATGAACTATATCATCAAGTATAGGTGGTTTACACGACCTATATCATCAAGTATAGGTGGTTTACACATGTGCAAGAAAACAATAAAGACTAGAAAAGGGAAATAAAGCATAAACTGCAAAACAAGGGAAATAACTTAATCTGCTACTGATGTTGCGAGTACCTTCGGCTTAACACTGTGACTATTAACTACTAAACCTGAACTCTACAATTTCACTAGCAATTTTGATTCTTACTTCTATTTACTTGACTCACTCCAGAGGATGACTCAATGGTGCATTACATAACTCAAAGTGTGAGACTAAGTATCATTCATGTGCATGTAATGAATAATCTATTGAAATGAATACAATAATGTAAACATATAAATTAACAACATAAATGAAGGTTGGTGAATAGTACCTTGAGTGGCCCTTGCTTAAGCTATTGTACCCACAAGAGAAACCAAATATGTGCTACTTGATTCAACTAACCATAATAGTAAGCTAGAATATCTTTATTACTATAACTGAACTCTACAATCTGACAAGAATCTTTGCATATTTCTCATTCATGAACACATAAAAAAAAATAACAAAGATATTGTTTGTGAAACAAAACTATAACTATCGAAACATGTCACATCCAGCTCGATTTGCTTCTCAACCATTGATCCAACTATATAGGTTTAGAAGGAGGTTTATTTGCATGAGGTCTGGAAATAGAAATTAAATGAAGATGTACACTCTTCTTCAAAATAGAGAGAGACAAAGTATTTATAATTGAAACCATAACTGAAAAAAATAGAACAAGATAAATAGGTTTGCGACTCTGCTTTAATGGTATGACATAGATGTGCTATGTGTAATAAGTCATATTAGTTTCTTGGTTTCTGCAAACTTCTTTCCTCCATCATCTTATTGAATGCTCTGATGACTCACAACTGACCACTCCAATGATCGCTTCCATCATTTCTACAACTGGTATGTTTCCAACATCCTTGGAATCTCCCCTGCAATCGGCCCATAATACTTTGACTGCAGGTTGAGTTCTCTAGTTGCTATGGGTTTCTATTATTTTGGCTGCAAGGAGTTAGTTTCATCAAAAGCATACATACCATTAACAATCATAAATTAAATAAGTTTCATCAAAAGCATACATACCATTAACAATCATAAATTAAATATGGATTCACACTGAATTTCATACACATTCACACATTCATCCATGCAAACATCATCATATCATAATCATATTTCCACTTATCAAAGTCTGGTTTGGATGACATAAAAGATATAAAAGGTATATAAGTTCAAGAATGTATATGAAATAAGTAGCTTAAAGTGTTTGAAAGATATGAACTAAACAAGATAAAACTAACTATTAATCAGGATCATCAATGATATGTTTTAATTTTGTAAATGATTATGGGTTATTGATATATACTAATGACTATGTAATTTTGATGGATGAACCAATGAGAAATGTAAAATATGAGTAAATTATGGATATGCTCTAATGCAATGTTGATGGATGGAAAAATTATTATAAAAATGTGAATCGGCACCTGATTATATATTTTACTTTATAAATGTTTATGAATTATGGATATGCATGTGAATAAATGGCTTATTATTATGGATATAATATAGAAATGTAAATTCAAAGAATGGTAATGGTTTTAATGTATTAAATGTAATATGGGAATGAAATGTAATAGATGAAATACAAAAATGGGTTAGGTAGATGTTGATGTATTATTTTGTCAATACATAAGATGTAAGAGGCCTAGGTTAGGTGAGTGAGGGATTAAAGCATGAGAGGGGGGGTTAAATCGAAGCCTTGGGGTATGGGATGGTAAGATGTGATGAATGTGAAAAGTATGGGGAGGGGATGGGTTGGTAATTATACCGAATGTGTGGTAATAAATCCTAAAATTTGATATAGCAAAGGGCATTATTCCCCCCAATGATATATATGACCAATGGCGCTAGTGTATCCTTTGCATGGACTTAGAATCTCAAACAAAAGACTTTCAAAAACATGTAATTCCATTTACAACCTTAGTGGGTCTTGGAAGGAATGATAACATATATAGAAGTTCTTGACGCACACAAGTTAATTACTCGGTGGGTTTATACGAAGAGGAACCTATAGTATGTGGTGAAAGCGTTCACCTCTACCTAAGGTAGAAAGTAGCGTTGGTGGGTCATGCAAAGGATAGTCACAAACATAACATACAAAAAAAATGACAATGCCCCATTTTTCACCAATCAAAATGCACCAAGATATGAGTAGATCTAGGTGGTTTCAAGTAGGTATCTCCATGGGTCAAAAAGAAAAACATGAAGAATCACTAATGAAAATATCACACAACCAGCGTATCTCTTGCCAAAGGTGGGATAAGTGATGATAAAGATTATGCTAGACTTGTGAAGGATTCATCCCTATGGGAATAAATGAGGGGAATCATTATAGATGGTAGGAAAAGAGCAATGGTAACTAATGGGCATGTTTGTTGGTACTGATCTAGTCATGTTTTCATGAAAGTGTCTATGTATATGTATGTTTGATGTTTAATTTTTTCTAAAAAGTAAGTCTTGTGAACCTCAAATGATGGTGATAGTATGGTAAGATAACCTTGTTATGAGTGAAATACTTTATTATGGGTGGATATGTTGAAAATGTGATGTTTTATTATATGGGAAATGATCATCTAGGACTATGATCAACCCAGTCTAAGTCTACATTCAAGCACTTCCTCTTGTATTTGTCAGGAGTGAGAGGTAGTGATATGGAAATTTTATGCAAAATATATAGGCTTATTACGATGGTGGAGGAATTAAGAAATTTGTTTAATAAATTGTATGGAAAAGAGGGGAGATCTAGAATGCACATGGGTGGGTGGATCATGTAGGTTATCTTATCAATCATATGAGAAAGAGGAAAGTTTGAGGTTGATAAGAAAGTGGAGGTGTACATGGGTGGTGTGGTCATGGAAGTTGTCTCATCAGTCGTATGGAAAATAGGGAAGATGGAGATGGACAAGAATGTGACGGTGTATGAGTGGTTTAGTCATAGCAAAAGTTGTGTAGATTGTTTAAAGAAAAAGAGAAATGCCTTCATTTGGGAATGTTTTCAAAAGTGGGTGGTTATCCATTAAAGGAGCTTCTACAAGTTGATTCATAAGTACTTGTCCTTTTATAGCCTTTCTATCCACACAATCAATACTCAATTTGAAACTTTCTATCCACATACTCAATTTCAAACTTGCTAAGGATCATAACCCATTTTGCCATGCGACTGATGAGAGTAGCTTTAGAGAGAAAATGTTTGAAGCGGGTCAACTTTGGAGATGAGTTGGTTCTTGTGGTTGAGCATGTAATGATGTAACTTTTTGGCACAAAATATAATTATAAGGCGTCCCCTTTTAATTAGAGTATAATTCAATTCATAACCTACTAAAGTACGAGATATGTAATAAATTGTTCTCTATTTTCCTTTGTCATCATGTTGTACCAACAATGCCCCTAGTGCCACTGTGGTAGATGATATATAAATTAGAAGAAGTTTATTTGGATTAGGAGGCATGAGAACTGGTGGTGAGGCAAGATAGTCTTTAAGATGTTGAAAATCTTGTTAACAATTATTGTTCCACTTGAAGTTGACATTTTATGTAGGAGGTGTAAAAATGGTCAAGGCACTTGTCTACGAGTTGGTCTATGAATTTCTTGATGGACTATAGCTTCCCTTTAATACTACACAATTGCTTAATATTCCTAGGTGGAGGAATGTCCAATATTGCTTTCATTTTATCCAAATTAATTTTTATGCCTCTTTGAAACATGATGAACCTAAGGAATTTTCCATATGTGACACCAAATACACATTCTTTGGATTCAAACATAATTAGTACTTTTCCAAATGGTCAAATATTTTCTCTAGCACTTGCATATGACCCACTCTTGTTTTTATTTTCCCAAAATATCATCTACATAATCTTCCATAATACTAGGGGTTAGTTTATTGAATAAGGTAGCTTATAGGATGATCCCTATGGAGTGTAAGGAGAAAAATAAATAAGTAAAATAATATTGGATAAGGGTTTAATAAGGGGAAGTTTAAGTCCACGTGTAATACTAGTTGTGTTGGCACCCAAATAGGATGGAGAATGGTGTATGTGTGATAATTTCCATCAACAAGATATCAATTAAGTTTAAGTTTTCGATACCCCAAATTAATGCATTAATGGATTATTTAAGTGGATCCAAGTACTTCACAAAATTGACCTAGAGAGTGGTATCATCAAATGATGATTAGGGAAGGAGATGAATGGAAGATTGCATTCAAGACAAAGGATAAATTATTTGAATGCTTGGTCATGCCACTTGGCTTGACAAATACACCAAGTACATTCATGAAGTTGATGAATGAATTGTTGAAAGAATTCCTTGGTAAGTTTGTTATTGCATATTTAGATGATAATCTAATTTTTAGGACAAAAGAGGAACATTAATGCATTTGAGGGCAATTTTATAAATATTAAAAGAGGAGAAGTTATTGATTAATCTTAAAAAGTGCAACTTTATGAAAGTGAATTATTTTATTTGGGGTTTGTCATTTCACAAGATGGTTTATGAATGAACCTAGATTAGGTCAAGGCTATTGCGGATTAGCCATCACCTAAGAGTATGTTTGAGGCAAGAAGTTTCCGTAGACTAGCAAGTTTTTATAAAAAAATTAGTAGTATTATGCACCTATCATCACAGAGACAATAAAGGGTGTTATGAAATAATTAAAGTGGATAGTGGTGACACAAAAAAAAATTTAGTTATTGAAGGAAAAAGTGACCAAATAGTCAGTATTGGCATTGTTGAATTTCAATAAAGCATTCCAAGTTGATTGTGATGCAAGTGCAATAGTGATAAGAGGGGTTCAAGTCAAGAGGGAAGATCCATACCCTACTTCAATGAAAAAAAAAATGAAGCTAAAATAAAATATTTAGTTTATGAACAAGAGTTTTATGCTATTGTTCAAGCTGTCAATAAATGAAGACATTACTTGCTACCCAAGGCAGTTATTTTGTACATGGATTATCATGCATTCTAACTTATAAAAAATCAAGGTAAGTTGATTCAAAAACATATGAAGTCAATTGAGTTTATTTACAACTATTCATTTGTTTAGAGGCATATAAGTGGTAGGTTTAATTGGGTAGTTTATGCATTAAGTCAGAGGTGTTTATTATTAAATGAGACGAGGATAAATATTATATGATTTGATTTAATTAATAAATTTTATAAAAAATATTCATATTTTAAAAAGCATGGGCAGTGTGTAGAAACCAGTTGAAAAAGATATTACACCATGGTTGGAATATTTTATTCAAGAGGGATTATTGTTTAATGGACAACAATTATATGACATACCTCAAGGATTAATGAGAGAAAATTTAATTAGAGAGAAACATAGTGGAGGTTTTGGTGGACATTTTGGGGTGGATAAAACTTTGACATTGTTTAATGAAGGCTACTATTGACCAAGGATGATGTGGATGTGAATAATATAGTGCAAAGTCACAAAATTTGCTAGCATACAAAAGGAACAAGTCAAAATATGGGCTTATATCAGCCCTTACCTACACCAAAAATAAATGATGGGAGGAAGAGAATATGGACTTTGTTCTTGGATTACCAAGGACACAACAAGATAATAACTCTATTTTTTTTATGGTGAATAGATTTAAAAAACTGGCACATTTTAAATTCAAATGATGCAACACATATTGCTACATTATTCTTTAACAGGGTGGTTATATTATATGATTTTCCAAAATGTATTGTCTTAGATAGAGATATGAAATTTGTTGGTCATTTTTTACATAATTTATGTAGAAATTTGGATAAAAAATTAGGATTCAGTTCAACCTATCATTCACAAATCAATAGACAAATGGAGGTTGTTAATAAAGGTCTTAGAAACTTGTTAAGATACCTAACACAAAGTAAAATGAATCAATGGAATTTGATATTGGCAAGCTAAATTTTCCTAAAATTACTTGGTTAATAAAAGTACTTGAGTAAGATTCCTTTTTAGATTATTTATGGTTACAACCCTATTGTACCCAAAACAAAATTTTCGCTTCAATAAGGCATTTTGATTAAAATGGTCTAAATCTTGTAAAATTGTCATCAAAAGTCAGTTTTAGGTCAAACAAAGCATGGGCTTTTTGTGGGTTTATTGTCTAGAGGATACTGGAAAATTTTGAAAATTAGGGTTTCAGACCCCTATTTTTAGAAAAAAATCCTAAAAAATAGGATCTTTCTAGAATTGACTGAAAATAATTTTGACTAGCTTATTTCACTTCACGATCACATTGGTCAAGTCAGAATCAAGAAAAAGTCAGTTTTGCTTTGGTGGGTCTACTTCACTTTTTTAGGAGAAAAATTAGGACCTCTGAGGTTAACAATGACAGATGGCCAAATACTAGGTGTCAAAATCTAAGCCTCAAACACATCATAGAAGATTATGTGGTGAAAGATGCTAAAAAAGATGCTTCGCAACGAAGGGGATTTTCAAAAGGTGAAAAATATGAAAAATATTCTAAGTTTGGAAATGATACAACTTGCTACAAGGGAGATGCCTTTGCAGTCAACACCCAAGTCAACTTTGCAATGTCTATGCATGTAAGAATGGTGAATGCAATCAGAACAGTAAATGTACTCGCATCAGCAACAACAATGCTTCAACATAGTCGAAATAGCTAAGCAACACAGTGATCGCAAATCATGAAGGAGGTGAAATCATCAGAAAATGATCAAGTGTGAAGCCAAAAGTGCCCCTGTTGGCCAGGGGAACCCTTGAATTTGAGAGGTCAAATGCAGTTGTTAACACTTGTAAAACCAATCATCTTCTCCAATATTTTGTTAGCTTTCCAACAAATCATCAAGCAAATCCAACAAATTTGTCAAACATCAACAAATGACGATAGAGGCAAAAGATGTTGAAGGTCAACAAACATCCAACATGGTAGACTATTACGAAAAATGCACCCTTGTAGCCCAGGGGTGCCCAAGAATAAAAGCCTTCAGATGTCAATTCTTGGATTTTTTATCTCTAGATGATGTTATTGGCTTCAGTCCAGCTTTGCAATGAATCTGTTCGCCAGTCCACAAGACATATCAAACAACAGTAGTTGTTGATAAAAAACACATAAAACAAAGGATGAAATGAAAGTCAAAAGGTCAAATGTACCCCTACAGGCCAAGGGCGCCTAGAATTTTGGTCAATCAGATGAGATTTTCAGTAGCTGCCTTTTTCTAGAGATCTACTTAGAATCCTTCTAGCTATGCAATGAATCCAACAATCAACTCTTGAGACTTGTTGAACGTTCATGAATGAAGATCAAGCATAAAATGTCAGAGGCGAAGGAAAGTTGAAAAACATGGAAAATTGGTTGCGTTGAACAAGATACACCCTTCTTGGAAAAGGCACCCAACTTTTGGGGACCTCAGATGTAACTTTCACACTTCGTGACTCCCAATAACATCTCTTCAGAGTTGATCAATCTTCGCGATGAGATCATCAACACGAACATCAGAGTAGTCAAACTCTCAGAAATGAGGGTCAAATTGGAGAATTTCATTAAAGGTTACAAATTGCAAAATCTATCTTAGAGACACAAAAGCACCCTTGCAGGCCAGGGGCTCCCTTGAATTTGAGCCTCATAAATCAACTTTCAGACTTTGCAATACTAGTCATTCTTTTCGAAATTGAATTGGTTTTCCATTCCACATCTCGGCATGTTTGTGGGAGTTGCCAATCACCTGTAGCTGTAGATTGAAGCACAAAGGGTAAAATTGTCGAGATTAAAAAGCATTCAAAAAATGGCTTTTGGTGAAAAAGGCCCCCTTTTGGCAAAAATCGCATAAAATTTCAAGCTATGAAAACTAGTTTATGAGATTTTCAGCTCCCAGCAATATCTTTTTAGATTTGATCCAACTTCGCGATGAATCTGTCAACTAAGCTTCAGGATCAACTGGGCATCCAAAATTCAGGGTCAAACATAGGCAGTTCGTCACAACAAAAGTTGAAAATCTTTAAAAAATTTCTAACTCCTCAAAGCTTGGACGCTAAAAGTCAAAGTGGATCTAGTTGACTCTTAGTTACAATTTTTCAATGCTTCCTCTTGCATATGACATCCTAAAATTAGAGGATAAATTTCAGTTAACAAGGCATGCACAAAAATTGACTCTTTAATTAGGGTTGGCACACCTAACTAACACTCTCACCTCCAAAATGGATATTTATTCTATCGTAGGTGTCATTTCTCCATTATTTCTTGTACCTGTTGAAGCTAAAATACGGTATTTTCTCTCCAACACCTTTTCAAGGATCTAATGGAGGCCATTTTAGTGTTCTTCGTAGTTCCAAGTTTAGATTGCAATAGAGGAATACTTTTTCATGCTTCATCTTTCTAGTACGTTCTTGCTAGGAATTCATCAGATTAGGTTTATATAGAGGCATTTTCTTGAGGATTGAAGGAGGCAGTTTATAACTTTTATCTTCTCCCCCTCACATTTCTTCTATCCTTGTTTTAGGTTTTCTCTTGCATGTCCAAGTCAATGATAGTTTTTCATAGATCTGTCCATCAGGGTATGTTTAGTACAGTATTGGCAATAAAATCCACATGCCAGATTTTTTTGAGAAAATTGCCCCGCTGCCCCTATTTTTAGGGTTTCTAAAAAAAGTCATCATTTCAAAAAATAGAGAATCTGGGTTTGATCAGCATGTAGGCGCCTACAAAACCCATATGCCGAATTTTTTTGGGGAAAAATAGCCTTTGTAGCCTCTACAACTTCTGTTTCTTAAAATTTGTTGCATGTTTGAGGAAAAGTTAGTTTTTTGAATTTCTGATGATTCGGGTTGGCTTAGAAATACATTCTTTACAAAACCCACGTCTTAGAAATTTTTGTAAAAGTTGCCACTCAAGAAGCTATTTTTAGCCTCATTGAAAAAAGTTGTTAGAACATATCCATGTTTATAGTCAACAGTCTAGTTTTTTAGTATGCAATTCACTTAAACTGAATTCAAGACCAAATCGATCTTGATTTACGATTTCATCAAAACAACTGACATAGATTTGCATCAAGTGCATCCAAAGATTGACTTAAATGCTTTAGAAGGCGTAGACACTCAAAGTCCATGGATTCCATATGTGTTCGTACCTTGTGTATCTGATAGCCTTTCAAGGCTAGTTTAGAGGGTTGAATACTGTTGGAATTCTACATGTGTAGAGAGTTTGTTTGCATTTCTCATAGCTAGAGTGTTCGTAGTCAAACTTTGCAGTTTCATCATGCAACACTCTTCCATTGAGAAGAATCAAGAAAAGCATCAGAAGCATCAAGATGTAGAAGAAACATAGATCATCACTCCAGTTATAGAGCCGCTAAAGTTACCAATCAGTGAACTACTAGTTGAAGTATGCATATATTTCCAAGATTACTCAAATATTTGACAAGCAGTAAACTGACAATTGAGGCATGTGATGATCTCTAGGTGATGAGGCAGTTAACAACTTATTGGAGGAGTTGATTGCTCGTAATCACGGTCAGTGAGCTACTAAGTCAAGATGTCCCACCTTTTCCAAATAGACATTAGACACAACAACTAACTTGATGCCTCTTTCTAAGTTAACTTGTTGTCCCACCAAACGTGCATGTCTATTTTTGGAGATACGTATGTACACAAGGAGTTCTAGTTTAGTTTAGAATTAGTTAACTGAAGTAGTTTTTATAGTTAACTGTTAAGTTACTTACATTTAGATATAGTAATAAATCTTGCAGATTAGCAAGAACTAAATGTTAACTCAAGGAGATTTTAGGGTTCCCTACTCCTTTGAGCTTCTATAAATAAGAGCAACCTTGCTCATTATTGTTTAATTTTTGCTTGTGATAACAAATTGCTATGCCATTTTGCCCGCAATATTGCTATTTAGTATTGGTTCACATTCTGTAAGAACAAGAGTTTATGCTTACTTGTGGCTGCAAATCATTGTTTAATGTCATGTTATGAAGCTGGTTTGATCGTCTATTATATGTTTGTTTCATCATACAATTTTCTATCCTAGATGTACCATTGTTGTTCAAGAAATATTTGAGGAAATAAATCTCACGCCTTTGTGCTTTGATCCATTGTCTCATTTCTTTTAGTAATTGGCTTTCATAATCTTTATTTCAGCTTACAATTGAAAGTACAATGAGTCTTCAGGTGAATGTTGGATGCGAGTTTATTTGAGCTTTTGTGTTAGAAAATCATACTTGTTTACTTCTAAGTTCTCTTGCTCCGAGTTTACTTGAGAAATTAGAAGCATTTTAGCGTAGGCTTAGTTGTAGTTGAATTTGCGAAACTGGAGAATATCTTAGCTATGACACAAAGAGTTTTATAAACCTTGTGCTCCCAAACTGAGAACAAAAGGATTGGCCATTAGTTTAGTTGTTTCTTTTAAAAGCATAATCAACAAAAGAGGGAGCTTCCCCTCCTAATTTGAAGAGCAGTTTATTTGTGCATAGTTGTCCGTTTCCAATACGCACTCCATAGGTGCGAATTGAAACGCCAACAAACCCAAATGGGTAGATGAGTTAAGATATGTTGTTAATTTGAGAAGGAAAAGTGTTGTTGCAGAGGATTTTGTTGATCATCTATATGAATTGTAAAAGGAGGTGAAGAATAATTTGGAAAAGAATGTTGTAAAATATAAGGAACACTTTGATATGAAGCTAAGAGAATAGGATTTTCAAGTTGGTGATTTAGTTTTGGCACATCTACAGAAGGAGAGGTTACCTCAAGGAACATATAATAAACTAAAATGGAAGAAGATAGGGTCGTGCAAGTTAAGAGTTTTTTATCAAATGCATATGAAATTGAATTTGCTAAAAGGAATAAATATTTCTCTATTTTTAAATTTTACTAATTTATATCACTATTATGAAGGAGAAACAAGTGGAAAGAAAAATATAATTTTAAATTTGTAATGGGAACAAGAATTTGGATACAATTGTTGCCAAAAAATCTTTATAGATGAAATTAATGTTGTGATAGATTTTAAGTGATCAAAAGGACGAGGAGAAAAGAATACAAGGAATATTTGGTATAGTGGAAGAACTAATCAACAAATGAGGCAACTTGAATGTGCGCATTAAAGATTGCTAAACATAGAATCATAATTCCAAAATTTGACATATGTATACGAGTTTTAATTCATGAAATTTTTTCACTTGCTTGACTAGGAGTATCTAGGCATGTGAGCAATACTGCACATAATTTTTTTACTTCACAAGTTTTATTAGTTTTGTTTATTTTCATAGTTTTGTGTGTAAGGTATGAAAATTAATCTAATAGAAAAGAGCTAAGTCTTTTTGAGATCAATTTATACATCACATTGGGATGAATGTACAACTCTAATCATCATTTCAATTATCTTCTTCACAATTGTTTACAACTAAAAATTATAAATTATAATAAAAAATATTCAATTACAATGTACAATACTCAATTATAAAGAATTGCTAAAAATATACCTATGCAAAATAAGAATTATGATCTAATTCCTACAAAAATGGAAAATGCTAATCTTAAGGAATATTATGTAGCTTTCTAGGAGCCTCTGCCTCAAACACTAGCGTACATAGACATCTTTGTGTTGCATTATTGTCTTGTCTAAACATGTGACAAAAAGCACATACATGCCCAGAATCAACCCTTGCACACACATAATGAAAATTACCAATTCATAGTTGTACAAAAGATATTTTAAGACAACAAAATAAAAAATGCACTAATTATGAAATACCAAAGTAACATAAATTGAAATGAACAAAATGAAAGAGGAAAATATGTCACTAGAAAATATTACTCTTCTTCTATTCAAATCTGCACACAAAGAAAAGAAGGGGAAAATGTTTTGGTTGGTTGTGATGTCCCCTTCCAGTTGACATCTCTCAGTTCTTGAGATTAGCCTATTATGTGGCCCTCGTAGGCTGATAGGGTGGATAGAGGGTCTTGTTGAGGCATGGCTTGGCTTCAGTTATCAGAATCATTCAGTTTGGCTTTCGTTTGGGGTCTTTCGGACATCATTTGCTTGACTTACTATTTTTAGTAAGTGGGGCATGATAGACACCATACTTTTTGGTATAGATGCAATCCTTAATACATATTTAGTCATTTATCATCAAACGACGGTTTTATCAGGGCTTTGGACTTCAACAGAGAATATTGACTGTTGTTTAGTAAAATATTAATTCAATGAAACATAGTTATAATATTATTTAATATAAATAGCTTAAAGTGACTTTGAGAGTTGACGTCATGGGGAAAGAAGGGGCACGCATTAATGATTATAATTAAAGTGTTTCATTGAAAAGATTAAAAATTGAAATTCAAGTTTTATTTAAAATGATGCTTTTTGGAGGAAGTGACCAAGCCCGAGAGGATCATAAGCTTTAGAGAGCTTTGAACATTATGTTTTGTTTTATTAGAGTTGGAGACATGAACCGGATACAACCATTCAACAATACCACCCCAATGGGGTTTGAACCTTGGTGGCAAGAACAACAATGCCACCTATAAACCATCACACCATGCCAATACCGGCAACTTCATTCATTATGTTATGAAAATCGATTTTAGCCAATTTATTCTTCAGAGAATGAAGCCAATGGTTTTAAGTTGTCTTCTACATTGGAGAACGAGCCATCTTTAGTGTTTGCAGTTCAGAGGCTGTGAAATATCAGCTGATTTATTGCTTGTAGTTGAATAACTTCATTCAGAAGTTATTACAGAGTTGATTGTGAAGTGATTATTCAGGGTTTGATACAATAATTGTCTAGAGATAGTTATCTGCTTGAGTGGCTGGTTTTGATATACATTTGGCACAAGCTCCAATATTGTACGAATTTTATTGTTGATGTTTGAAGGTCGTACCAATAAGCTTGAGGGTCATACTTTTTATTCTAGCCTGGATGCCTTGTCTTTTGGTCTTCTTTCTTCACCAGATGGGACGCCTTGCACTCTGGGTCAGTCTGCACAAATTTTGAGGCTGGACAAATGTCTTCTGAGGTTGGTCGTATTAAATCTTTACCTTTTTGGGGTGGCTGCAAATCAGAAATCAGGTTTTAATTATTACAATTTCCTTTGCTTTTTTGTCTGCATGTTAGGGTCTCATCATTGTAAGCATCGAGAAAGAATAATAAACTTATATGCTATCAATTCAGGAGTCCATCTGCTTCAGTTTTACTTTCTTGTATTTATTTAAGATTTTAGAAGTATTTCCTTTCAAAATCGCACTATTATCTTTATATGCAAAAACCACAAAAAAACCAAAACAAGAAGAAAAACAATAAAAAACAATCAGTTCTGAAATCATGAGAAAACGAGTTTCTACAGTGGTATCAGAGCTGTTTCCTGCCATCCTGAGGGTTTGGGATTCATATGCAGCCACAGGAGGTTGGGCCTCATAGATATTACACTCGTAGGAGAGCTTTGTTTGATGGGGAATGAGAATTGAACAGGCAGCCAGGTACCATGGCTGACAGAACAAAGGTTCCTCAAGATCCTCCTGATGATGATGTAGAGGTCAAACAGACTCTTAGAGATTTACGGACAGGTCAGCAGCAGGTAGCTAATGTATTACAGCAGTTGACCACGGTGATACAGAGGATAGGTTCACCTAGGAGACCGTCACCATGTCATGACGAGGATAGGAGTGATGCAGGCTCACGGAGGATACCCAGGACTATTTCACGGACAACAAATAGACCTACCTGCCCTACTTTTGTGAGGTAGGAGCATGATGGGCCTATGGCAGATGAGGAGCTTGAGGAGGAGTTCGCTGATATTCTTATGGCAGCGAATGATGAGTGGGAATTATTGACCCCAGAGGTCAGAGAGAGAATTACTTTTGACAGGTTTCTCACACATAGGAGAGAGAATTACAGGAATAGGCAGGATATGAGGCCTAGACATCATAATAGTTACCTAAAGCATGCCACAAACAAGCTCACCATAGCTATTTTTGATGGCAGCGGTAAGGTTACAGCACAAACTTGGATCAATAAGCTAGATACTTTCCTTGCATTGCGTCCCATGGCTGAGGAGGATGCTATTAGATACGCTACTTTGCATCTTGAGGGGGCAGCTTATGACTGGTGGCATCATGGGATGATGACACTTCAACATGACCGTATCACCACTTACCGGGAGTTCGTGGACAGATTGGTGGAACGGTTTGACAAGAAGGATCCTGAGACTTACTTTAGAGATTTGGCCCAATTGAGACATGTTGGTAGCTTGGAGGCTTACATAGGAGACTTCCAGTGGTTATCTGTGATGGTTCCTAACATATCCGAGAGGCGTTTAGTTGTACTCTTCGTGGAGGGACTGTTGGAGCCAATTTGAGGATGGATCAAAGCATTTGATCCTCTCTCACTATAGGAAGCAATGAAGAAGGCACGTAGCATGGAACTTGCAGCTCCATCTAGCAAGTTCAACTCCAGGAATACTTCTTCATTCAAGGACAACAAGGGATTCAATAAAAATAAGGAGAAATATGATTTTAAGAGTGATTCAAAGGGAAAATCAGTAGCACCCTTGGATCATGAGACTCTTAATGATTTGCGTAGGAAGAAGCTTTGCTTCTATTGCAAGGGTCCCTACGATGCTAACCATGATTTCCCTTTGTGGCCTAAGGGTAAGGCTAATAGAGTTATGTGGGCTTATTATGAGGATTTAGAATCTGAGAATTCTGAACAGTAAGAGAGTTTTGAGGAGTCAGAATCAGAGGCTTCAAAGCCTAAGGTGGGGGCAGAGTCAAAGCTCCAACTCCAAGAAGCACGGTTGTCTAGCATTCAGCAGGAGGGATCTTTTAGACTTCGTGGAGTTTTGGCTGGTCAAAAGGTTATCACCCTTTTAGACACAGGTGCCACCCATAATTTTATCGATGCCAGATTTGTGGAGAAGCGTGGGCTCATAACCAAGGATTTTGAGGGCATTCGGGTTAAGGTGGCTGATGGTTACACTCTTAGGTGTGACCGTATGATTAAGGATCTTCCTTTGCACTTGAATAATTATAAATTCAAGGCTGATTATTATGTGGTGAATATGGGTGATATTGATTTAGTTTTGGGCATGAAGTGGCTTCATTCTCTTGAGG
>VDFB02252987.1:0-21673 GCA_007258455.2 Sequoia sempervirens
ATAAGAGCAACCTTGCTCATTATTGTTTAATTTTTGCTTGTGATAACAAATTGCTATGCCATTTTGCCCGCAATATTGCTATTTAGTATTGGTTCACATTCTGTAAGAACAAGAGTTTATGCTTACTTGTGGCTGCAAATCATTGTTTAATGTCATGTTATGAAGCTGGTTTGATCGTCTATTATATGTTTGTTTCATCATACAATTTTCTATCCTAGATGTACCATTGTTGTTCAAGAAATATTTGAGGAAATAAATCTCACGCCTTTGTGCTTTGATCCATTGTCTCATTTCTTTCAGTAATTGGCTTTCATAATCTTTATTTCAGCTTACAATTGAAAGTACAATGAGTCTTCAGGTGAATGTTGGATGCGAGTTTATTTGAGCTTTTGTGTTAGAAAATCATACTTGTTTACTTCTAAGTTCTCTTGCTCCGAGTTTACTTGAGAAATTAGAAGCATTTTAGCGTAGGCTTAGTTGTAGTTGAATTTGCGAAACTGGAGAATATCTTAGCTATGACACAAAGAGTTTTATAAACCTTGTGCTCCCAAACTGAGAACAAAAGGATTGGCCATTAGTTTAGTTGTTTCTTTTAAAAGCATAATCAACAAAAGAGGGAGCTTCCCCTCCTAATTTGAAGAGCAGTTTATTTGTGCATAGTTGTCCGTTTCCAATACGCACTCCATAGGTGCGAATTGAAACGCCAACAAACCCAAATGGGTAGATGAGTTAAGATATGTTGTTAATTTGAGAAGGAAAAGTGTTGTTGCAGAGGATTTTGTTGATCATCTATATGAATTGTAAAAGGAGGTGAAGAATAATTTGGAAAAGAATGTTGTAAAATATAAGGAACACTTTGATATGAAGCTAAGAGAATAGGATTTTCAAGTTGGTGATTTAGTTTTGGCACATCTACAGAAGGAGAGGTTACCTCAAGGAACATATAATAAACTAAAATGGAAGAAGATAGGGTCGTGCAAGTTAAGAGTTTTTTATCAAATGCATATGAAATTGAATTTGCTAAAAGGAATAAATATTTCTCTATTTTTAAATTTTACTAATTTATATCACTATTATGAAGGAGAAACAAGTGGAAAGAAAAATATAATTTTAAATTTGTAATGGGAACAAGAATTTGGATACAATTGTTGCCAAAAAATCTTTATAGATGAAATTAATGTTGTGATAGATTTTAAGTGATCAAAAGGACGAGGAGAAAAGAATACAAGGAATATTTGGTATAGTGGAAGAACTAATCAACAAATGAGGCAACTTGAATGTGCGCATTAAAGATTGCTAAACATAGAATCATAATTCCAAAATTTGACATATGTATACGAGTTTTAATTCATGAAATTTTTTCACTTGCTTGACTAGGAGTATCTAGGCATGTGAGCAATACTGCACATAATTTTTTTACTTCACAAGTTTTATTAGTTTTGTTTATTTTCATAGTTTTGTGTGTAAGGTATGAAAATTAATCTAATAGAAAAGAGCTAAGTCTTTTTGAGATCAATTTATACATCACATTGGGATGAATGTACAACTCTAATCATCATTTCAATTATCCTCTTCACAATTGTTTACAACTAAAAATTATAAATTATAATAAAAAATATTCAATTACAATGTACAATACTCAATTATAAAGAACTGCTAAAAATATACCTATGCAAAATAAGAATTATGATCTAATTCCTACAAAAATGGAAAATGCTAATCTTAAGGAATATTATGTAGCTTTCTAGGAGCCTCTGCCTCAAACACTAGCGTACATAGACATCTTTGTGTTGCATTATTGTCTTGTCTAAACATGTGACAAAAAGCACATACATGCCCAGAATCAACCCTTGCACACACATAATGAAAATTACCAATTCATAGTTGTACAAAAGATATTTTAAGACAACAAAATAAAAAATGCACTAATTATGAAATACCAAAGTAACATAAATTGAAATGAACAAAATGAAAGAGGAAAATATGTCACTAGAAAATATTACTCTTCTTCTATTCAAATCTGCACACAAAGAAAAGAAGGGGAAAATGTTTTGGTTGGTTGTGATGTCCCCTTCCAGTTGACATCTCTCAGTTCTTGAGATTAGCCTATTATGTGGCCCTCGTAGGCTGATAGGGTGGATAGAGGGTCTTGTTGAGGCATGGCTTGGCTTCAGTTATCAGAATCATTCAGTTTGGCTTTCGTTTGGGGTCTTTCGGACATCATTTGCTTGACTTACTATTTTTAGTAAGTGGAGACACTCAGCGGAGCACCCCTGCTATTTTTAGCAGTATGGTCTGGTCATATGCATATTTAGTCATTTATCATCTGACTTCAGACGGTTTGTCATTTGGACTTCTATTGAGAGAGATATTAATATTTATTTTCCAAAATAAATATTAATTTAATTGAAGCATATATTATAAAGTTATAATATTATTTAATATGATAACTTAAGTGACTTTTTGAAGGGGGTCGACAATCATGAAGAAGGGGCCACTTTTTAATTAATGATTATAATTAAAAGGGCGTCCAAACTATTGAAAGATTAAAAGTGAAATTCAAGTTTTATTTAAATGATGCTTTTTTGAAGGAAATCGACCCAACTGAGAAGATATAAGCTTTCTTTGAGAAAACTTCATTCATTATGTTTTATTTTTTATTTATTTTTATTCAAGGGGTAAACGCTTTTGACCGGAGCTATGAACCGGATACAACCATTCAACAATACCACCCCAATGGGGTTTGAACCTTGGTGGCAAGAACAACAATGCCACCTATAAACCATCACACCATGCCAATACCGGCAACTTCATTCATTATGTTATGAAAATCGATTTTAGCCAATTTATTCTTCAGAGAATGAAGCCAATGGTTTTAAGTTGTCTTCTACATTGGAGAACGAGCCATCTTTAGTGTTTGCAGTTCAGAGGCTGTGAAATATCAGCTGATTTATTGCTTGTAGTTGAATAACTTCATTCAGAAGTTATTACAGAGTTGATTGTGAAGTGATTATTCAGGGTTTGATACAATAATTGTCTAGAGATAGTTATCTGCTTGAGTGGCTGGTTTTGATATACATTTGGCACAAGCTCCAATATTGTACGAATTTTATTGTTGATGTTTGAAGGTCGTACCAATAAGCTTGAGGGTCATACTTTTTATTCTAGCCTGGATGCCTTGTCTTTTGGTCTTCTTTCTTCACCAGATGGGACGCCTTGCACTCTGGGTCAGTCTGCACAAATTTTGAGGCTGGACAAATGTCTTCTGAGGTTGGTCGTATTAAATCTTTACCTTTTTGGGGTGGCTGCAAATCAGAAATCAGGTTTTAATTATTACAATTTCCTTTGCTTTTTTGTCTGCATGTTAGGGTCTCATCATTGTAAGCATCGAGAAAGAATAATAAACTTATATGCTATCAATTCAGGAGTCCATCTGCTTCAGTTTTACTTTCTTGTATTTATTTAAGATTTTAGAAGTATTTCCTTTCAAAATCGCACTATTATCTTTATATGCAAAAACCACAAAAAAACCAAAACAAGAAGAAAAACAATAAAAAACAATCAGTTCTGAAATCATGAGAAAACGAGTTTCTACAGTGGTATCAGAGCTGTTTCCTGCCATCCTGAGGGTTTGGGATTCATATGCAGCCACAGGAGGTTGGGCCTCATAGATATTACACTCGTAGGAGAGCTTTGTTTGATGGGGAATGAGAATTGAACAGGCAGCCAGGTACCATGGCTGACAGAACAAAGGTTCCTCAAGATCCTTGTGATGATGATGTAGAGGTCAAACAGACTCTTAGAGATTTACGGACAGGTCAGCAGCAGGTAGCTGATGTATTACATCAGTTGACCACGGTGATACAGAGGATAGGTTCACCTAGGAGACTGTCACCATGTCGTGACGAGGATAGGAGTGATGCAGGCTCACGGAGGATACCCAGGACTATTTCACGGACAACAAATAGACCTACCTGCCCTACTTTTGTGAGGCAGGAGCCTGATGGGCCTATGGCAGATGAGGAGCTTGAGGAGGAGTTCGCTGATATTCTTATGGCAACGAACGATGAGTGGGAATTATTGACCCCAGAGGTCAGAGAGAGAATTACTTTTGACAGGTTTCTCACACATAGGAGAGATAATTACAGGAATAGGCAGGATATGAGGCCTAGACATCATAATAGTGACCTAAAGCATGCCACAAACAAGCTCACCTTAGCTATTTTTGATGGCAGCAGTAAGGTTACAGCATAAACTTGGATCAATAAGCTAGATACTTTCCTTGCATTGCGTCCCATGGCTGAGGAGGATGCTATTAGATACGCTACTTTGCATCTTGAGGGGGCAGCTTATGACTGGTGGCATCATGGGATGATGACACTTCAACATGACCGTATCACCACTTACCGGGAGTTCGTGGACAGATTGGTGGAACGGTTTGACAAGAAGGATCCTGAGACTTACTTTAGAGATTTGGCCCAATTGAGACATGTTGGTAGCTTGGAGGCTTACATAGGAGACTTCCAGTGGTTATCTGTGATGGTTCCTAACATATCCGAGAGGCGTTTAGTTGTACTCTTCGTGGAGGGACTGTTGGAGCCAATTTGAGGATGGATCAAAGCATTTGATCCTCTCTCACTATAGGAAGCAATGAAGAAGGCACGTAGCATGGAACTTGCAGCTCCATCTAGCAAGTTCAACTCCAGGAATACTTCTTCATTCAAGGACAACAAGGGATTCAATAAAAATAAGGAGAAATATGATTTTAAGAGTGATTCAAAGGGAAAATCAGTAGCACCCTTGGATCGTGAGACTCTTAATGATTTGCGTAGGAAGAAGCTTTGCTTCTACTGCAAGGGTCCCTATGACGCTAACCATGATTTCCCTTTGTGGCCTAAGGGTAAGGCTAATAGAGTTATGTGGGCTTATTATGAGGATTTAGAATCTGAGAATTCTGAACAGCAAGAGAGTTTTGAGGAGTCAGAATCAGAGGCTTCAAAGCCTAAGGTGGGGGCAGAGTCAAAGCTCCAACTCCAAGAAGCATGGTTGTCTAGCATTCAGCAGGAGGGATCTTTTAGACTTCGTGGAGTTTTGGCTGGTCAAAAGGTTATCACCCTTTTAGACATAGGTGCCACCCATAATTTTATCGATGCCAGATTTGTGGAGAAGCGTGGGCTCATAACCAAGGATTTTGAGGGCATTCGGGTTAAGGTGGCTGATGGTTACACTCTTAGGTGTGACCGTATGATTAAGGATCTTCCTTTGCACTTGAATAATTATGAATTCAAGGCTAATTATTATGTGGTGAATATGGGTGATATTGATTTAGTTTTGGGCATGAAGTGGCTTCATTCTCTTGAGGAAGTTACACTTCGTCTCAAAGACATGGAGATCAGGTTTGAGGTGGATGGGAAGACTCATATACTAAAGGCCATCCGAGACAGTAATGTCAGGACTATTTCTTTCCGATGGATGAAGAGACTTATGCGCCATGACATGGTTGAGTGGGCTGCCGAGTGCACTTTGACACCTACACAGGAGGGACAACATAAGACCAAATATCATCTTGACATTCAACAGTTGAGAGTTAAGCATGGGAAGGTTTTCAGTGACATTCCACCAGGGAGACCTCCAAATAGGGGTATTGAGCACATCATAGAGCCTGAGGAGGGTGCCAAGCCCGTCATGATTACTCCTTACAGGCACTCAAAGCGACTTAAGGATGAGATAGAGAAGACTATCAAGCAGCTGCTTGCTATGGGTCACATTCGACCGAGTAAGTCACCATTGCTTCTTCAATTGTTCTAGTGAAGAAGAAAGATGGTATACTTTGTATGTGCATAGATTACAGAGTCCTGAATAAGAGGACTATTAAGAACAGATATCCCATACCCTGTATAGATGAGCTTATTGATGAGCTCCATGGTGCCTGTTACTTTCGAAGATAGACTTGAGATTGGGATATCATCAGATTAGAGTTCATGAGCAGGATGTTGAGAAGACTACTTTTCGCTGTCATTATGGACACTTTGAGTTTGTGGTTATGCCATTTGGGCTAACCAATGCTCCAACGACTTTCTAGTCCACCATGAACAGGGTCTTCCACTCACATTTGAGGAGATATGTACTTGTCTTCTTCGATGATATTTTGGTCTACAGCAGGACATGGCAGGAGCACTTGGCTCATTTGGATACAGTACTCAACATTTTGGAGAGGGAGTCCTTGTATGCCAAGGAATCCAAGTGTTATTTAGGGATGATTGAGTTGTCATACTTAGGCCATATTATCAATGCAGAGGGAGTGCAGATGGATCTTGAGAAGATCTGTGCTATCATAGATTGGCCTACTCCGGTGAACCTTACACAGCTGCAAGGATTCCTTGGGTTATGTGGTTTCTATCGTAGATTTGTCAATGAATATTCACACCATGCAACACCTATGATATATTTTTTGAAAAAAGGTGCATTCATTTGGACTCCTGAGGCACAGGAGTGTTTTGTGAGGTTTAAGGAGCTTATGACTTCATGTCCAGTGTTGGCATTGCTAGATTTTACGAAGCCTTTTGAACTTCAGTGTGATGCTTCTGGTGAGGGCATTGGAGCGGTGCTTATGTAGGACAAGCACCCAATTGTTTATGAGAGCAGGAAGCTCAGAGGACCAGAGAGGGTTTATAGTATATATGATAAGGAAATGCTGGCATAATGCATGCTTTGGCCAAATTCAGCCAATACTTAGTGGGCAATAAGTTTTGTATTAAAATTGATCACAATAGCTTGAGGCATTTCCTAAGACAGCGGGATTTGAATGATCGTCAGCAAAAGTGGGTGAGTAAGATACAGGCATATGACTTTGACATCACCTATATCAAAGGTACACAAAATGTTGTTGCTGACGCTCTTTCATGCCGACCTCATCTGAGTTCTATGGTATAGATTACAGAGGATTGGAGACACTTGATTGTGGCAAAGTATGCCAAGGATACATGGGCATCTGGTATTGTTGAGGGATCTATTGTGGACACCAGGTACACACTTGTAAATGACTTGATCATTTACAAGAACAAGATTTTCTTGATCCCAGGGTTAGAGGTGAAGAACACCATTCTGCGAGCTTTCCATGATGTACCTACAGCAGGGCATCCCGGGTACTTTAAGACATACAGACAGGTTCGGGAGAGATTTACATAGAAGGGTCTTAAGGCAGATGTTCTTCAGTATGTGCGTGAGTGCCCTGTTTGTCAGCAGAACAAGCAGGAGAACACGTATCTGATAGGGTTGTTGTAGCCACTTCTGATTCTTGACAGGAAGTGGGAATGCCTATCGATGGATTTTATTACGGGCTTGCCTAAAGCCCAAGGACGATATTGCATATATGTAGTTGTGGATCGGCTGACGAAGTATGCCCACTTCTTTCCGATCACCACTACTGACACAGCTACACAAGTATTTTTTCATGAGGTTTTCAGATTGCATGGGTTGCCTCCGAGTATAGTTAGTGATAGGGATAGTCGGTTCCTAAGTCGCTTCTGACAGGAGGTGTTCAAACTTTATGGAATCGAGCTTACACCGAGCACCAGTTACCACCCGTAGACCGATGGTCAGACAGAGATAGTGAACAAATGGGTGGAAGGCTACCTTAGGAATTACATTATAGGGCAGCAAAAGGCGTGGGTCAAGTGGATATACTTATGTGAATATTGTTACAATACCACCTACCACATGACCATTCAGATGTCCCCCTTCATGGCGTTGTATGGGTATGAGGCACCTAGTTTTCTTGATTTGCTATTGAGTGACAGTAGAGTGCCTAGTGCTAGAGACTTATTGCAGGAGAGCTAGGACATTATGAGGGATCTTAAGGAGAATATTGCTAAGGCACAAAATCAGCATAAGCAGTATGCAGATCAGAAGAGGACAGAGAGATCTTTTGAGGTGGGAGACATGGTATATCTTATGCTGCAACCCTACCGACAGTCTACTCTCAGGAAGAGTGGATCCGAAAAGCTCAAGCCACGGTATTATGGTCCTTTCAGGATTGTCAGGTGTGTTGGGGAGGTGGCTTATGAGCTAGAGCTTCCAGCGGATAGTAAGGTCCACAATGTTTTTCATGTGTCACGTCTCAAGAAGGCGTTAGGACATCCGGTGGTACCTTCAGCAGTATTGCCTCCCTTAGATGATGAGGGAAAGTTGATTTTAGTACTTGAGTCTATCCTGGAGTACAGGGAAAGATAGCTACGCAGGAGGACTATCAGGGAATATCTGGTGAAATGGAGAGATTTACCAGTGGAGGATGCTACGTGGGAGAGTGAGGAAATTTTGCATCACCCTGAGTTGAGATTGCTTAAGGACAAGCAATTTCAGGAGGGGCAGACTGTGATGTCCCCTTCCAGTTGACATCTCTCAGTTCTTGAGATTAGCCTATTATGTGGCCCTCGTAGGCTGATAGGGTGGATAAAGGGTCTTGTTGAGGCATGGCTTGGCTTTAGTTATCAGAATCATTCAGTTTGGCTTTCGTTCGGGGTCTTTCGGACATCATTTGCTTGACTTACTATTTTTAGTAAGTGGAGACACTCAGCGGAGCACCCCTGCTATTTTTAGTAGTATGGTCTGGTCATATGCATATTCAGTCACTTATCATCCGGCTTTAGACGGTTTGTCATTTGGACTTCTATTGAGAGAGATATTAATATTTATTTGCCAAAATAAATATTAATTTAATTAAAGCTTATATTATAAAGTTATAATATAATTTAATATTATAACTTAAGTGACTTTTTGAAGGGGGTCGACCATCATGAAGAAGGGGCCACTTTTTAATTAATGATTATAATTAAAAGGGCGTCCAAACTATTGAAAGATTAAAAGTGAAATTCAAGTTTTATTTAAATGATGTTTTTTGAAGGAAATCGACCCAACTGAGAAGATATAAGTTTTCTTTGAGAAAACTTCATTCATTATGTTATGAAAATTGATTTTAGCAATTTCTTCTTCAGAGAACGAAGCCAAGGGTTTCAGTTGTCTTCTGCATTGGAGAACGAGCCATCTTCAGTGTTTGCAGTTCAAAGGTTGTGAAATATCAGCTGATTTATTGCCTGCAGTTGAATAGCTTCATTCAGAAGTTATTACAGAGTTGATTGTGAAGTGATTATTTAGGTTTTGATACAATAATTGTCCAAAGATAGTTATCTGCTTGAGTGGCTGGTTTTGATATACATCTGGCACAAGCTCCAATATTGTACGGATTTTATTGTTGATGTTTGAAGGTCGTACCAATCAGCTTGAGGGTTGTACTTTTTATTCTAGCCTGGACGCCTTGTCTTTTGGTCTTCTTTCTTCACCAGATGGGACACCTTGCACTCTGGGTCAGTCTGCACAAATTTCGAGGCTGGAGAAATGTCTTCTGAGGTTGGCCGTATTAAATCTTCACCTTTTTGGGGCGGCTGCAAATTAGAAATCAGGTTTTTAATTATTACAATTTGCTTTGCCTTTTTGTTTGCATGTTAGGGTTTCATCATTGTAAGCATCGAGAAAGAATAATAAACTTATATGCTATCGATTCAGGAGTCCATCTGCTTCAATTTTACTTTCCTGTATTTATTTAAGATTTTAGAAGTATTTCCTTTCAAAATCACACTATTATCTTTATATGCAAAAACCACAAAAAAACCAAAACAAGAAGAAAAACAATAAAAAACAATTAGTTCCGAAATCGTGAGAAAACGAGTTTCTACATTGGTTGTTTGAGGAGCTTGTCTTAGTTAAACCCCATATTGGTCTTCTAACTTTCATGAAAACGATTTTTTTGAATGGTATATTAAAAATGAATATGTGATTGCTTCAAAATAAAAATACAATAAACAATGATATAGATTAATCTAAATACACTATGCTAACACTTGATGTTTTCAAATGAAAGCATAGAATGATGAGGAAGAGAGGAAAAAAAAAAACAACAAAAATGGAACAAAATCACCTGAAATTTGTGAAAAACCTCCAAAAAAGATATTGATGCTTCTACTTCGTCATCCTTTTAAATCTCATGAGGATGATAATTAGACAGCTTCAAGAAAATGACATACATAATATGAAAAACTTGTTGGTTTGTGAAAATGACAGAAAATTCTTAAGAGTTGTACAGTTCGAATGCCTAAAAATAAAAAAAATCAACTTTTTTCTTTGAAAATAGCAAGTCAAAAGTATTTCGTTCAATGCGGTTCATGTAAGAACATTACTTAAAAAATATCAGTGGGAAGGCAACACACCAACAACCATTAGAATCGTGAATTTTCTTGGAACATTAACGCATCACACAAACATCCCATTCGAAAAATTTGAATTCAATGATAAATAGCATGAAAAAAATTGCAAATCTAATTAAATTAGATATTAAAAGACCATTCTCTTAGCAAGGTTCAATCCATAAAGCTGGATGACAAGAAACAACAAATATTAGGGAGAGGACCCAGTAGTTGAGCATGTTTCAATAGTTGAGAATGTTTTTGTTAATATAATGCCCAATAGTTGTTTATATAATGTCAATAGTTGTTTATATAATGCCAATAGTTGTGACTTTACTACCCATAATTAAACAAAATGTATTCTTTTGATCTAAAAAGCAACCAATCATGTGATGCCACATCAGCGCTCAACTACTGGTGATGTGAATGCACAAGTATTGGTAAGGGGTTTAGACGGTGCCTTTTTGACACCTTGACAAAAAGCATGCTGATGTGGCATCATATTTGATGATGTGGCCCCGAAACTTTTGTTATAAGCAGGGGACTTGCCAAGTAAGCTGCTGTAAAAAAATTGGAGTGATTTGAAATTTCCAAGTAGGATTTTGAGGAACGCGAAGTTAGGTGCACAACTAACCGGTCCTTCCCTATGTAAAATTGTCGGAAGAAGAAAAGGGAATCCCCATTTATAACTTACCATGTTGGGAAGATTATCGTTGGAACTTTCACCAATACAAAAATGTTCAGGCAACTGCATCTAAAGCGTCTTCCAAATCCTTTCCGAAAGACGACAAACGACAAACGACAAAACAGGAAAATATCTTATCCGAGGAGTGCTCTGACGAGAACAGAGAATAACACATGAAGACCGAACAACTAAATTAATTATTAAAACGCAACTACCACAGGATTTCCCAAAAGAATTGGATGAAACGTTTTTGTTTTCAAAAGAATGAAATATTATTAATTAATACAAGTGCCCAATTTCTTCAACTTTTTTGCTGGAAGTAAGTGCACTTGAAAGGTTCGAAATGACAGGCAAGCGGGCAGAGAATTGACCAGGATTTAGGTTATAATATTTACCTATATTCTGCAGCAAAGAATAATTTTCTTTCTCTGTGTAATATGTGCTTCTTACTTAGTATTTTTGTGAAGCTGCAGCTGTTTTGTTGAAATCTTTGTAAGGGTGGCACATGACAAGAAATGAATATTTTCAGAGCAATTATAGGTGCAAGGAAGATGGAGCACTTCAAATTCATTTGTCCTATGGTACATAAAGTTTGCTTCTATAACTGTGCTATAAGAATTTATTTATGCTTGTGTTAATTGAAAGGCCGTTTTCTTGTTTATGTGTTTTGGTGATGGAATTTTGTGCAAGCTTAGTTTCTTTTCTATGGTCCCGGTTGCAATCAATCTTTTCTGGAAGGTGTATGATAAAAATGCCAATGCAGGTAATAGAGGTTTTAGTAAAAGGGAAAATGATAGCTTATGGAAATCTAAGGAGAAATTAAGTGTATGTTTATATGAATTAGTAGGCATTTTAAGTGGGCCATTCAGGCTCATGAGAAAAGGGTTTTTATATGATTTATTAAGTATTCTTTTCATAACGGGCCATTCAGGCATATGATTTAAACTACTGAAAAATAGGTTAATGACGAACATACATTGATTCAAAACTGAAATCATCACATAATCTGATAATTTTATTCGTTAGGTAAACACCACGCGTTTAAAAACTTATTAGACTTCAAGATTGTTTCAGTATGTTTTCTTGGTAGAACACATCCTTTTCCCATTGTCTTTTGTGAGGCACTTGTAACGTCTTGATTTGTTGTGGCAGTTATTTTTCGATGGAATATAGCAAACTTTATGAATATTACTGTACGTAATTTTTTGACAGAACACATCATTATTGTAGCCGTTAATTTTCCATAACTGGCTAGCAAATTGAACCTACGATTTCCTATTAGCTGGGGCAGTTATAACTTTTAAATTATTGTAATAGTAAATATTCCATAGATAAGTCAGGATTTGAACCCAGGACTTTCAAATTGCAGTTTATTGCAGTTTTTAATTTGTCGTGGAAGGAATAATACTTCAACTTAGGAAACCCTATTTGTTGAGGCAGTTATAATATTTTGATTTATAATTCATTGTAGCAGTTAATTTTCCATGAACTATCTAGGAGTTGAACTCAGGACCTCCAGTTTGATAAGGAACTCTTAATTTTGTGGTTAATTTTTCATTCACCAGTGAGTATTTGAATCTAGGACCCGTATTAGTTGCTGAGTGCTGTACCACTGAGCTACTCCTCCCTTTGTGGTCTCAAGTGTGAATTATTTTCTGATGATAGCCTCTCCCAAGCCAAGGTCTAAATTTGCTCAGCACAGAACATGTTATTCATTGTTGTAGGGTTTGACTTTGAACTCAAATTATTTTCCTTGGATATTTGAATACACGTGATAAGATCAAATCCAATTGGGTTACTACTTTCTGATTTGTGTAATGCCCCACCCCAAATTGGAATTGGAATTTGCGATTTCGCTCAGATTATTTCAGTTTGACATATGGGACATTTTGTCAAACAGTTTACATTACACCAATTGGGTTTGATCTTGAGTATAAACCAAATGATAGGGACTCAAATGCATAAAATAAGATAAGTCTGAAATTCAAATTCTAGTAACACCAAATGAATTGACAAGTTGTTTATAACAGTAAATACAATGTTGCAGCAATATTCATTCAATGATTATTACATTTCTGACCTGAGACATATGACAGTCTGCAGCAACCCAGAATGAATGAACAGCAGCATTTGCTCACCCTTCAAGGCTATGCTGGAAAATACAGTCAGTTCGGAAAACTCACATGATTCCTTTAAATCTAGGTCCACTTCAACATACAAAGAAGTAATGTTTCCATTGCTCAGCAATAGCTAGTTGGCGGCCAGGAAAGAAGACCCCTGCACACCCTAGAACTCATCAAAATATGCCACGTCCCATTTTATTACCTCCTGACTGGTATGGCAGCATTCATCAGGCTGCAGTATGAATTATCACTGCCACATGAGGAATAAATAGTCAATGTATAACAGAATATGGCGCCTCCTGATGAAACAATGAATTGTTGCCAATCTTGACACCTTGAACAAGGGAAATGATCCTCAATCCCTCTCCCAACTTTAACGTAGCCTCACAGATAAAATTACCCTTAACATTCAATTCAACCTGCTGATGTGTGACGCCAAACCCTGAACTTGGGCGTCCAAATCTCTCTTGGAAAACTCACACAAGTGATCAACTCTGATAACTCTTCATTAATTCTCGTAAATTCCTCGATTCTGAGATGATGCTCAATATATCTGCAAACCCTTTCAAAATTCTTCGAATTCCAGATTGAAGCTTTTCCTGAATGTGTTAATGTACAATGCATAACCCCTGAATGGAGTTATCCGCAAGCAGCCTTGGGAGATCTTTCACTCCTGTAGCATACTATTCCTCATGAGGGTTTTCGTCCTCAATGAAGTTGAGATTTTTAGACTCTCGAGTCCAATGAGCAAAACCCTTATCAATTTTCTTCTCAACATGAATGATGCAAATGAGCTCACAAAAGGGCTTTTATAATTCCCTCCAATTCCCACGCCCAAGTTGGCAATTTAAAATTATTTTATTTCCCACCTTATATCTCCCTTAAGTTGGCACCACTTTATGATATAAAATAATCTTTTTTTAAAAACCCCTTATATCGCCTCTATCATAAAATTAATAAATAATGCATTAAAGTTAAAACTTTTAATTTAACTTTAATATTATGTTATTTAAACTTGAAGCTCTAAACCATGATAATTGCCAAGATAAATCCATGGTAAGAATCCGCCAACATTCTCGATATAGAAAGACTGCCAACTGACCAGGACGTTGAGCACCTTGTGACTTACTAAAAAAAGTAAGTATGGACAAAGTGTCCAAAACATGCTCTGGAGGTACACAACAATAACCCTAGAAACACTGAGCAATAACTGTCTCTTGCTCTCTCTGTCTCTGTTTCTCGCTCTTTGTCTCTCTGTCTCTATCTCTCTCTCTCTCCTTGTCTCTCTGTCTCTTTGTATCTCTCTATCTTTCTCTCTCGGGTCCCTCTCTCCCTCTATTCTTCCCACCCTACCTAGACAACTCTCTCACTCCAATCACTCCCACGCCCTCTCCCTCTCTCAGGTCTCTCCCTCCCACCCTAACTAGATAAATCTCTCTCCCTCTCAAGTCTCTCTCTCTCCCTCTCAGCTCTTTCTCTCTCTCTGGATTTCCATTGATAAATGTTGCCAAGCTTCTTCCAAAGACTAGTTGTGGTATTCTCCTCATGGACATTCAGGAGCACAAAATCAGCCAAACAAAGTCTCTTATCGGACCCTTGCCTTTTCGATTCATTAAATCCCAATCAGTTTGGGACGTTGTTGCTGGTTTTGTATTGGATATTGCAGCCCAAAGATCTCGGTCTACGAGCATATCCTCCATTTTGAGTTTCCACAACTCAAAATTGCCACCATTGAATTTCTCCATCTCTATTCTTCCAGATGTGCTTGCCATCTCAAACCTGCAATAAGATTTCAAAATTCTCTTTGCAAGAACTCCCATTGAATCAAGATATGCACAAAAAAACCTTCTTACCCACCAAGGATAACAAAGCTGGCCAAATTCTGATACCAACTGAAAGGAAAGTCGATTGTGGAAATGCTTCCCTAAATGCAAATCAATCAGGAGAGGGCTGCAAATTTTTTTTTTGAATATTTATTTTATTATAATTTCTGTAAGAATGCATAGGCATTAATTTAATTTAGATTTAAGCATAAAACACATAACACAAAATTTTACATGGGAAAACCCTTTCGGGGAAAAAACCCACACACCAAAGTATAGATCAATTGTATTACTGTAATATGGCAATTACATACAATGCTTAGAGTTTGCTCTTGCAGATGCAGTTTCACTGTGATACAAATTTAGAGTGATTCCGATAGTATAACGACATATAGATATATCAATCACATTACAATTACAAATGCACTACGGCATAAATATATATCCTTCTCATACAAGGGCATTGATTTTTTCCATGTGTCAATCTCCTAGTCTCTGCATGCATGCAAATTGAAAATCAACAACATGCACAAGTCCCAATTGACTCGAATAGCAACTTGTCAAACATGTACGCACATGCGCCAACATGCAATAACAAATGACTTGAGACCTTTCCAAGAGAATCTCTCCCGTACCTGCCTGTAGGTCTTAAAGTAACCGGGATGTCCTGCCATAGGTGAATCGTGAAATGATCTCAATACCCTGTCCCTCATCTAAGAACCTGGGACTAGAAATATCCTCCCTTTGTAAATGATAAGATCATCTACAAGTGAGTATCTGCCATCCTGGACTGTCCCATCCACTATGCTAGAAGCCCACGGGTTCTTAGCATACTCTGCAACTATCATGTGTCTCCAGTCCTCGGCAATCTCTGTAATGGAGCTCAAGTGTGGGCGGCAAGATAATGCATCAGCAACCACATTCTGTGTACCCTTGACATAGGAGATGTCAAAATCATAGGACTGAAGTTTGTTGACCCATTTCTGTTGTCTTTCATTCAAATCTCGCTGTCCCAAGAAATGTTTCAGACTATTGTGATCGGTTTTAACACAAAATTTACTACCAACCAAATATTGCTTGAACTTGGCCATGGCATGCATGATGGCCAACATTTCCTTATCGTAAATGCTAAAGCTCCTCTCAGGACCTCTCAGCTTCCTGCTCTCAAAAGCTATAGGATGTCGGTCCTGCATGATGACTGCCCCAATACCCTCACCATTGGCATCACTATGTAGCTCAAACGGCTTGGTCAAATCGGTCAGTGGCGCTGCATGACGCAAGAATCCACTAACGAATCGACGATAGAAGGCGCATAGACCTACAAACCCTCTGAGCTATGTCAATGTCTTAGGTGTAGGCCAATCAATGATAGCACAAACTTTCTCTATATCCATACTGACTCCCTCACTGTTGATGATGTGACCCAGATATAAAAGTTCTCCCATGCCCAGTGCACACTTGGATTCCTTGGCGTACAAGGACTCCCTATCAAGTATGCTCAATACTACATCCAAGTGAACTATGTGTTCCTCCCAAGACTTGTTGTAAACCAGTATGTTATCGAAGAACACCAAAACAAATTTTCTCAAGTGAGGATGGAAAACCCTGTTCATTGTGGACTGAAAAGTGGCTGGAGCGTTGGTTAAACCGAATGGCATAACCAGGAAGTCATAATGTCCACAGTGGCATCTAAATGCGGTTTTCTCAATATCCTCCTCTCGAACCCTGATCTAATGGTACCCAGTCCTCAAATCAATCTTCGAGAAATAGCAAGCTCCATGTAGCTCATCTATTAACTCGTCAATCCGTGGTATGGGATACCTGTTCTTAATAGTCTTCCTGTTGAGCATCCTATAGTCAATACACATTCTGAGTGTACCATCCTTTTTCATCACCAAAACAACTGATGAAGCAAAGGGTGACTTACTCAGCCTAATGTGCCCCATAGCCAAAAGTTCTTTGATGGTCTTTTCAATTTCATCTTTCAAACGTTTGGGGTGCCAATAAGGGGTGATCATGATAGGTTTTGTGCCCTCTTCCAACTCCACAATATGCTCAATACCTGTATCAGGAGGTCTACCTGGTGGTATAGCACTGAAAACCTTTGCTGACCAATCCACCATGTTATGCCGAATCAATCTTTCCATTCTTCAGAGTGAAATTTGAAATTTCTTTTACATTGCTGTCCTTCATGGCTTTAAGAACATGATTTGTGCCATCAACTTTAAATTTCATCTCCATGTCACATAAATTAAGTGTGAACTCTCCTATCACATGAAGCCACTTCATGCCAAGAACTACATCTGTACCTCCCATGTTCACAACATAAAAATCTGCCTTAAACTCAAAATTGTTGAGTTTCATTGGCAAATCAGAAATCATCCTCTCACAATTGAGAGTGTACCCATCTTCAACCTTAACTCTAATACCTTCAAACTGCCGAGTTTGAATGTCTCTCTTCTCCACCAACCGAGAATCAATAAAGTTATGGGTTGCACATATATCCAAAAGAGAAAGGACTCTTTGACCAGCTAGTATCCCACGAAGTCTAAAAGAACCTTCTCTCTGCATATTGGACATATGAGCTTCCTGTAGCTCAATTTCAACCTCTTTTTCTGCCTCATTTTCTGATTTTTCCTCATCTGTATCATAAATTGCAGCTTGCTGGTCTGAAAAATCAGTCAACTCTTCTCCCTCAAAGAACCACTCCATATGCCTATTTTGCCCTTTAGGCTTGAGGGGGCAATCGTGGTTGATGTCATATGGGCCTTTGCAATAAAAGCAGAGTTTCTTCCTACGTAAATCATTAATGGTTTCCCGATCTAAAGGTGTTGCAAATTTTTTCTTTTGATCGGAATTATCAAACTTTTTTGGATCAGATTTATTATCATTGTAGGAAGTGGATGGTTTTGAGCCAAACTGTTTCCAAGGTGCTATAAGCTCCATACTGCGAGCTTTCCTCATGGCCTCCTGTAAAGTAGGTGGATCGAAAGCTTTGATCCAACCTTTCATGGGCTCAAATAAACCCTCCATAAACAATATAATCAACCTCCTCTTTGATATGCTTGTCACCATAACTGACAGTCTCTTAAACTCTCCAATGTATGTCTCCAAATTACCTAACTGTTTCAACTGTGCAAGATCTCTGAAGTAAAGTTTGGGATCACGTTTGTCAAACCTCTCTACCAATCGATTTGTAAACTCCTGGTAATAAGTAATCCTGTCATGGTGGAGTGTTACCATGCCGTGGTGCCACCAATTATGGGCCACGCCATCAAGGTGGAGAGCTCCGAATCTAATAGCATCTTCCTCTGTCATAGGACGCAATGTAAGGAAGGTGTCTAATTTACTCACCCAGGCACGTGCTGTGACTCTGCCACAACCATCAAAATTAGTTAACATAATTTTGTTGGTAGCCTGCCTGAGATCATTATTCCACTATTTAGGTCTCCTGTCAAACCTGTTTCTGGTATGTTCTCTCTTCTGGTTCATGAATCAATCAAATTTAAGGTGATCCTTAACTCTAGGAGGTAATGCATCCCATTCATCATGCATAGTCATGATGTTATCTGCAAAGTTCACGTCACCACCCTCTTCAGCCCTTCCTCTTCATTAGTTTCATTTCTAGTGAATGTAGGGCATGTGGGTCTTTCATAGGTGCATGCTGGAGCAATATTCCTGTGAGCTTCTCCATGAATACTTCCCTCCTGATCTTGATCCTGATTCTGCCTTCTCTGAACTGTCACGTTCTGGACATTGGTACTAAGCTGCTGGAGGATGCTCGCTACCTGTTCTTGGCCTGCCACCATCCCTCTTAGTACATCTCTGGCCTCTCTTTCTTCATTATCAAGACGATTCCTAGAAGGACCTTCCTCTTCCCTGTTTGCCATATTATCGAAGTCAAAATCTTCCTCCTGTTCGTCAAACGAAAACACTGGAAATGGTTCAAAAGTACTTCTCTGATAACTAGGACCCCTGCATGAGTAGTACTTGTCAAACCTATTCTGATGTGACCACATAGAAACTGCTAACCCTCTAGGCTGGTAGGATCAGAGCTCTGATACCACTGTGATGAGCCCAACTGGCTCCTCTTCAAACCCTTGTTGTTTTGATTATCTTTGTGTTCTTTTAAGTTTTTTAAGAAAGTTTCTAGAGAGAAATAGAAGGGGCGCAACATATTAAAGCTCATAAAACTCAGAATTGAGCTTAAATTTACCAAATGGAAGTGCAGAAGGTATTAAATAACTGAAACAAAGAGATTAAAAATTTCAAACATACCCGAAATGCTCCAGATTATTTAAATAAGAAATTATTCCGGTTTGCCAGCCAAGAATGATGAAAATTGACAATTTCAAGCGTAGAATTCAACTGAATGCAACCTCCAGCCTGAAAACTGAAGCAAATGATGGGAACAAGCTAGACGCCAAAGAAAGAGATTAGAAACCCTCAATAAAGAAGGCGTTTCTCCCAAAAAACTCCAAACGCCCTTTATCTAAGAGCTACGCACTTCAAGAATAAACCACACCATCTGCAAGGAAAGAACAGCCATAACAGGAATGATCACCAGATGAAGATAGGCGCCTGTCTCACAAACCCTCCTGTATTTTATTGAAGAACTCTATTGAATATGCACAAAAATTCCTGATTAAGCACTGTAGAAACTTTTGAATTGAAGCCCCTGCTGTTGCAATCATTCAACTGATCTTTCACAGTCTCACAATCACATATCTGTGAAGAGTTTTCGTTCTCCAGAGATAAACAAACTCCTGAAATCCTTGTCTCAGAGAAGCAAGCAAAGCCAAAGCCAAGAGAAAATATCAAATAATCAATGAATGAGTTCGATTTTTCCCTTTGGTTGCTTATAAACCCCAAAAAGGCACGCATTCCTAAAAGTGGCGTCACTTTTCACTTAAAATACATTAGAATTTATTTTATTCTTTTTCAATAGTCAACATATTAAAAAGTGAGCGCTCCTTTTAGTAAAGTGTTTTATTTTTTCCACTTAAATAAATTTAAGTGAATTCTTTATTATAAAGTTAAATCAACTTTATAATATTCCATTAAATAAAGTTAAAACACTTCAATTTCACGAGAATATTAATATCTCGCTCATAACCTGTCGTATTGACGTGCTGTCAGAAGCTGTCAATCACTGAACTGCCAAGGCCTGCTGTGAGCCAATCACTGAAGTCAAAGGATGAGAACGACAAAACCCATCAAATAATGCCACTGACCCTCTAACCAAAACCAATTAGCCTACAAGGGTCCAAGAGATAGGCTAACACACTGCTCCTTAGAACTGACTAGAGTGGGGACATCACAACAGTGATTGCAGACGTAGACAATAAAGTTTCCTAAAGTGCTGATTAATATGTTGTGCAGGTCAAATCCATCAGATAACACAAATATTAAAGCTGATCAGTGGGCTGGAACAAAATGTTGGTGGCTGGTAGCCACCCTGCTACAAATTGATGATAAAAACTAAAAAAAAAAAGGAAAATGCAAACTATCACCAAAATGTGGCATAGCTGTAGGCACATGCACAAACTCAACAAAATTGACAAAATCTTGATTTCCTTGCAATTATAAATTGTCCCCGCTAAAAATAGGTGTTGCAATGAGGTCAATTGCAATTCTAGAATGGAATCGCCACTAATTGGATCGGAGAGTTTTTCGTCCTCAAATCCAATATGAATCAAGAGCATTTCATCCTTTGGATTTTACAAACAAGGGTTTTTTTCCTTGAGAGTCAAATGTTTGAAAATTTGAATTCAATAATGACGAAATGAATCATCCAATTCAGGCACTAGCTTCTCTTATCTAGTCGCCTCCAAAATTGGGCCCCTATTAATTTTTTTTTTTAGATTTTTTATTTTTTTGTCCGAGTGAATTAAAAAGTACTTTAAAAATGTTGTACCCCAAAATTAAATTTTTTGTTACACTTGGACATTTTGAAGAAATGAGTAAAAGTCTTGTTAAAATTGTCCAAAAAAGGTCAAATTTGGGTGTGCATGTCTTGCATGAGGGGTTAAAATGTAAAATTTCCAAAATCTGATGATCTGGGTCTGCTCAGAGCGACTTAATCTACAAAACTCAGATCTCAGTTTTTCATCCCTACTTTTTAGGAAAACTGCTATTTTTAGAAATTTCCTAAAAGTAGTAACTTTTTCTAGGTTTTTCTGGGTTTCTTTCGAAACGGATACTGGCAAAACTTTCTAAAAATAGAAAGTTGGTCCGTTAGAGTTCGAACTGATTTTGATTGGCTCAAAATACTTCCATATTAGGCTGGTGCAGTCAGAATATCAAAAAAGATCAGTTTTTCCCTAGTGGGTCTATTCTGCTTTTTCAGAAGCATATCAGGAGCTTTGAGGTCATCAATGGAGGTCAGTCAGCTGCCAGGTGTCAGATTCAACACTCAGGCATTCAACAAAAGGTGAGTTGGTAAGCAAGCATGAAGAACGAAGAAAGAAGGTGAAAACTGTGGAAAATATTCTAACACTACTTGTCATGGGCGCCCCAGGAGAGAATAGGTGCCCATCTTTTTAAGGCATTAAATGTTGAAATTAGGGTTTGAGCCTCTAATCAAAGTTGCTCAGTTTTCTTCCAGCTTCGCAACGAATCCAACAGTGCAGTCATCGGATCATCCAGTCATCCGGGATTCAAAATCAAATAGGGAAGATTCAAACAAAAGTCAGAATGAAAAAAAATGAAAATCACCAAAATTTGACTAAGTCTGGTGAGTTTGGGTGCCCTTGGTGAAGAAGGGCGCCTAGCTTTTTGAAGGGGCAAATCCAACAGTTAGGG
>VDFB02252988.1:0-29531 GCA_007258455.2 Sequoia sempervirens
TGAACCACAGGAGGAACATTGAATATAATTTTTTTGGATTTCTCCTTATTGACAAATTGGCCTAATAGGGTGGAATAGTCTTCTAAAAATTTGTGTATAACCTTTGCTTCTATCGTTGTCACCTACCCTAGCAAGAGGGTATCAACAAAAAATAATGAATGGGTAGCTTTCCAGGGAACATGTCTTAATTTTATAACTTTCCATAGATTTTTTGAAGCCACCCATGAGATGGCATGACTCAGGCCCTCCGCCATAATTATAAAGAGAAAGGGGGAGAGGGGATCCCCATGTCTCACCCCCTGAGTAGAATTAAAATGGCCACATGGAGAACCATTTATTAGTACTGAAACGGTTTCCCCCGAAATGCAAGAGAAGATCCATTTGCACCATTTCTTTGAAAAACAAAACCTTTCCAAAATTTTCATCAAAAACTACCAATTGAATCTATCATATGCTTTCAGCATGTCTAGTTTGAGGATCATAGTAGGGGTTTTTTCCTTTGTGATGGAATGTAAGAACTCATGAGCAAACAGTGCTCCATCCACAGTTTCTTTTCCTGGGACAAATCCTCCTTACTCAGAGATAATCAAAGGGATCAAGGTAGCAAACCTAATTGTGATTTCTTTTGTAAAGATTTTATATAAAGTGTTGCAAAGTGAGATAGGCCAAAAATAAGCAAACGTGACTAGGCAACCCTTTTTTGGAGTCACTGCAATAAAAGTATTGTTGATTTCTTTTAGAATTTTCCCATGTTTCCTAGACTCCTCCAAAGCCATAAGAATATCTCTTCCCATAAAGTCCCAACACTTTTTAAAGAAGAGAGTTGTATACCCATCTGGCCCCAAGGATTTCTTTGAAGCCATTGAAAAACCTACCTTTCTAAGCTCCTCAAGAGTGAATTCGCTCATTAACGTGTTGTTTTGCTCATATGTGATAATAGGAGGAATATACTCCAGAGATACAAAATCCATTGTAGGAGGATGGTTTGCAAGCGCAAGTAAGCTTTTATAAAATCTAACTACTTCAAATTGAATATCTCTTGGATTGGTGAAAATGACACCCTCCTCAACTTGAATAGAAAGGATGTCATTTGCTTGCCACCTGATTTTGGCTAAAGCCTGGAAAAAAATTGTGTTGCAATCACCATCCTTCAGCCAAAGTTCTCTCAATTTTTGACGCCAGTATATCTCTTCCCTACAAGATACTTCTTCAAGCTCAACCTTGAGGACCTTTTTCTCTATCAAACACTTGCACATCCATCCCATTTCTAATGACCAATTCATAAACCTTTGACAATTCTTTTTGAATCCTGATCTTTTCCTCAAAGATGTTCTTGAAATGATCTCTATTCCAGGCCTTAATCTTCTCCTTTAACACTTTAATTTAGACACTAGTTGGTACATTCTCGAGCCTTCTATGTAAGGCGCAAATACCCACCAGTCTTCTAGCAAGAGTAACAATTGTGGATCTCTAAACCACATAGCCTCAAATTTAAAGTGTCTCTGTACCTTAGGTTTATCCCCAAAAATTGAAAGAGATATTGGGAAATGATCTAATCCCGGGATAGGATGGATAAGTGATACAAAATCATGAGAGGAGTCCAACTAGTTTTATGAGATAAAAAACCTATCAAGCCTATTTGCTATATGACAAAAATCTCTTCTTCTATTGGACCATGTGAAAAATCCATTTTTTGGAATGCAATCAAAAAATTTATTAGATTCCACAAAAAACTTAAAATCCTCCATTGCTTTTGTTGAAGGAATAATGCCCCCCTTTTCTCAGAAAAATCTAAAACAAAATTGAAGTCCCCACCCAACACTTTCAAGTCTAAAATTGGGAGTAGAGAATATACCAAAGACACTTCTTCCCAAAGTTTCTTCTTCATTGTGGAGGAACAGGGATCATATAAATTGAACAACCAAAAGCTGTTTCCAGTCAAAAGACAAGTGACTTGAAGACCCATCCAATTTTCCTTTGAGTGAAAAGAAGCAACCTCCGCACATCAATCATTCCAAAAAATAGCCAATCCTCCAGAAGCCCCACTTGAGGGAACAAACTATTGAAATCAAGCAACACTAAGAGGGGGGTGAATCAGTGTTAAGCAATTTTCAACTTTATTAATTTGATCTTCAAAGTACTTATAACATTCAACCAAAAGAAATATGCATGAACATAATGTAAGCAACCACAACACCATAACACAAGGATTTTTATGTGGAAACCTTGTTAGGGGAAAAACCACGGTGGATGGCCAATCCTCAATATAATCCGAGTATACTCAAAAAGATGTTTACAAAATGGGAATGCACTTGCATTCAGGCTAACTGCCTTACAAAATTTTGGAATACTTCCAAAGATTTGAATTGAGAAAGATAGCATCTACAAATTCTTGATTACAGTTCTGACTAGGCTCAACAATCAAATTCTGCTCCTTCAAATTGATTATGCTCTTCTGCTTTGTTATGCATCAACTTGTAGCAAAAATCCTTAATGCGCAAGTGAAACCACACTTAATCTCTTTCCAGATCTTCTAATATTCGCAACATACACCCACTCACTTTGAACATATATCAAAATGATATAATCGATCATTTATATATATCTGCTAGAAGGGATTTGATTGCTCCATGTCGGCTTCAACAAGATAAGCAAATATCCACAAACTATCAGCTTCAAATCATTCATAATATTCAATGCGAATTCACAAGAGTCAGCCACAACATATGTAGGACCCAAAACTAAATGCTCAAACACAAAAACACTTAAGGAATAACTCCTCAAATATCTATGGCACACTATATCCACCAAGTCGGCCTTCATACACTGATGAACCAAAAATTAGACAAACAAACCTCTTAACTTACATCCAGATCGATACGAGGCACCAATATTTGTAGATAACATAGATTATGCATTGAACAATACTCCTTGAGATCCACAACAAAAAATAGTGACAAAAAATCTACATATAAATTGAAGAATACAGGTTTACCGGATGCTCTGTTCAAGCTTAACAGTTAAACACTGATCTTCAATCTGTCTGCCAGTATGAGAAAAATGCAATATGCAGATCGACTAGCTGAGAAGGGTTGCCATCAATGACAACACCATAAAGAATGTATAGTGTCTCTTTCCAACAATCTTCCCCTTTGGAATTGATGGCAACACTTAGTAAAAAATAACTAGGTTTTGGATCAGTACAAACAAAAATACACTGCCAACCAAAACTCCAAAAAGATCTCCAAAACTACAGCTCCCCCTTAGATGAATATGCATTTTTCACTATTCTATTCTCCCCCTTTGACATCAATGGAAAAGATAGGGAATCCACATACAAAGAAAACAAAAAAAAACTTCAAACTACATATGTACAAATTTGTTTCAACAATTTACACAAACTTGAAAATATCTGCAAAATTGGTTTTCAACAAGTTCAAGCTTGAGTCCCAACACTTCTTAAGACTTTCCAGAATAGTTATGTGACCACAAATCAAATACGATTGCATCTCAACTGATTCAAGGTTTACAGGGTCACTAATCGCCAAAGCATCTTGTGCTTCCTTCAAAGCACTCAACATAGTTTCCATTTTTGGACCAATTAAACCTCTAAGTTCACAAGCTCTTCCCACAACTCTGTCATTTTCATGCTTCAGATTCTTTATTTTTTCAAGTAAAGAGATAACTTGACCTTCTTGCGCTCCAAAAAAAATAGTTAAAGGATCAAAAGCATCATAAATAGTAGCTAACTCTTTCTCAAGATCCTTAACCTTCTTCTCATTATCCTCAGTAAGTTTTGATAAAGACATACATAACTTATAGACTTTTCCACCTTCAGATAGAGCATTATGAACATTATTTGCACATATAGCTTATAGATATTTATCTTTAACTATCATACCTTTTAGACTACTAAACCTTTTGTCATCAAACTCCTTATGTACCTTGACCATAGCTAACTTCTCAAGTGACTCAGAATGAGTACTTACCAAATTTATGAGCTTCTTCAACTCACCAGAGGAGGAACCGGATTAATCTTTAACATGAGTAGGCATGATCTTCCCTAGAATACCAGATGCAAGATTCAATAATTCATTGTCCTCAATGTGGGACTTCATAATTTCTTCCCTAGCCTTAGCTTGTACAAATGATGCAACTTTCATTTTCTAAATTGGGGACAAAGTAGACAAATGAATAGGGGCATCTCCCAACTCAAGATCAAATTCTTCCTTTTGCTCATCCAAAAATCTCTTCACTGCCTCTACAGTGTCTCTTGCTTCCACTGGAATTTCCTTAACTTTAGTCTTCTTTTCCTCAACCACCGATTCTTCAACCATAGATTTTTGCTTGTCATTTGGAATTTCAACCTCTTTAACTGACATAGCTTTAGGAGCTTCAATTTCCATAGGTGTTTCTGTATGATTCTCATTAGGAGGAATATGAGTATCCTTAACTCTAACCTCTTTATTTACCAGACCAAATGAAATGTCTTCTACATGCTCTTCTTCAAAAACAACACCAATCCTATTCTTTAATAGAATTTCCTTCAAAATTCTCTCAGTTTCTTTTGCAAATTCTTCTATCATGCCCAACATAAGCTTGTTTATCCTTGAATTTCTCTTGAAATCTCTTTTTGCTTCTTTCAAGATTGACTGCATTTCCTCAATTGACATTACCGAACTTAGATTAGCAAGAATTCGCTCTCTCATTTTCTCATCTTCAGTTCTAGCATTGACTCTCCTCATCTCCAAAATTTCATACAATTCCTTAGGAAACTATGTCATTATCTCAAGAAGAGTCATATTGAAATTGTTCAAATATTTTATTGTAGCCTCCTCAAGGACTCTTTGACCAACAACATCAAAAGTACCATACACTTCACATAAAGGCTTGAGATTTCCATCCTTAACTATACCTCTTTCAACTTCCTCTATGAAAATACTTGGTTTCTCAAGCTTCACCTTCTTCTTTTCTTTCTCTTTTTCAATGGAGGGCTTGTCCTTAATGACTATTGCACTTGAGTGCCCATATGCTTTATATCTCTAACTTCATCAGATTTTGTCTCCTCATCTTCTGAGACAGTTGTATACACTCTTGTGCTCTTATCCTTCTTCCTCTACCAGATACCTTGACTTGAGAATTTGCAGGGGTAGAATTCTTTGTATGACCAGATAGAGATACAGAGCTCCTTGTTAATCTAGTTCGGGCAGAGGATGTTGTTGGACTAGCAGATTCAGTTTTAGTAGGCTCTTTTCCTTTTTTGGCATCTGCTTGATCTCTCTTCCTTATAGCTTCTCTTACTGCTTCTGTAGATATGCCCATACTTTCTACAAAGACTTCCACTTCTTTCCTTACTCTTCGAACTATCATTGGATTCTTTAACTACTCATGGACTTGCATGTCCTTTTCTGCATAAGTTCCAAACCTTTCTTCTACCAGATCCATAGGCTTACTTAACATATGTTACACATATAGCTCCAAGATTCCTTCCTTGACTTCATATCCCATTGACATAATCCAAATGGTTCTAGGATCAGTTGCTTCCATTAAGCATTGATTAATATCCACCATAAAACAAATTGTGTCCTTATACTTCTCAACAATAGAAGTAGGAATCCTTTCCCTTGCTTGCATTACTTTCTAAAAGTTCTTGAGCTATCCCCATATTGCAATTTTCCTTACTTGACTATCACCAAGGTTGAATGACATGTCTCTAATTTGAACACCTATAGGCTTATCACCTCTTTTCCAGAACACTTTTTTGACTCCTGAAACTTCATTCATGAAATAAAATAATAAACACAACAACATATTACCATATTTAAAAGAGTTCTTCTTGTCTTTCTTTATCTTGCCAAGATTCTCCATAAGCTGACTTCGAAGCAATTCGCACAAGTCATATTCTACATTCTCCCTTACCATCTGATAAGCTACATATATGGCAGTATCAGATACAAAATTTTCTCTACTGGAATGATATATCTTATAACCAGTGACCATCGAGACAAATTTCACATCCACATCGGTTATGTTATCAATTTTCATTGCTCTTTTATCAAATGTCGAACTAGTCACATCAGTGACTATCTGATTCTTTACAGACTTCAAAATCGACAAAACACCGAAAGAATTTAGACCTGTAATAGCTCTTATAGCTTCTTTTGTTATCTTGAAGGGTTGATTCAACCACATAAATTCTACATGGACTCAACTCAAGATGTACTAGACCCATTCATTTTCATCAAACATGGGGAATTTCACAAACTGTGTGAATTTCTTCTCTTCTAGAGTTTTGAATTTGGGCTTAACACAAAAATCCTCTCCAACAATGTGTTTGGAATATAAGTTCAGCAACAACGAGCTTCCTAACTCTTCAATATTAGCATGAATATATTCCCTAATGTCTTCAATATGTAAAACTCCATACGACATAGACGAAAATGAACCTAAGGGCTCAGTTTCAATAGACTTGAAAGGGTGCCATTTGAATTTTGGATGGGGTCTATCCTTCACTTCAACTACCAATGGAGTAGCCATTTCGACAAATTCACAGGTTTACAAGTTTTCCCAAAAAATACCTTTTAGCCGGAGTAGGGTTTGAGCTTCGAATCGCCTTCACACTTGAATTCTCCCAAATTTCGCCAAAGTTTGGTTCAGACCTCAAAAAATTCTTCTTAGAATGCAAAGTGACAAATGAAAGATAGAAATGACCTTTTTATCACTCACACACCAAAATTTTTGATGCAATAAATACTTTTTCGCTAACTCATCTGGATACCCTATTTTCATACACTGTGAAAGATAACTCTTCTGTGGACCTTCAATTTTGCATAAACACTCTCTCCAATTGTTCAACAACATTTATTGATCACCAATGTAATCATTGCGCTCATCCAAATCTCGGTGTTAATTACCAATAGGGGGTTTGGAAAATTTTCTTGATAGTTCCCCCTAGGCTAAGAAGCCTTAATTCCTAGAGGAATTACCAGAAGCCGATTCTGGTGCTGCCTCATTTTTTGTAATAGAGGGACTCTTCTTCACCTAAGTTTTCTTCATCTGCTTTTTGATATGATCTGTAGTAACTTTCCCTTTTCCTTTTACATCCTTCTGCATGTTTCTTCTTTGATTTACCAAACCTCTTCTGTAGAATCTAGCAATGTGACCAATTTTGTTGCAATTGTAGCACACCATATTTCTTTGTCTAGACCAATTGCTACACTAATTTTCTCTCGATCTGCATTGATTAGCAATATGGCCAAATCTATTGCATGTATAACATTTGACATCTCTATAGAAGTTGTTCATCACACTTCTGCATTCATTTGACTTATGACCATACTTGTTACAATTGAAGCACTGACCAAAGAATGCTGGACCATTTGAATTCATTCTACTTCTACATTGAGCTGCCATATGACCAAATTTTTTGCAAGTAAAACAATAACCATTGAACCTTTGAGCATTAGGTTGTCTTATCGGATACCTTCCAGCGTTGTTCATCTGATTTCCTTTTCTAATTCTCCTTTTTCTAGAATTCCTTTGTCCAAATCCAGAAATTTCTCCTTCCTCATATCCAAGACCTCGCTTGTCACCATTAGTCCTTTGACTTTTAATCAATTCATCAAGCTTGGTTGATCTAACCTTAAACTTCTCCTTGTATTCATTTTCAATAACAAGTTCATCTATGAGATCAACAATGTGCTTTTCAAGCTCTTCCTCATTCTGTTTGGTTTGTTCTAACTCATGTTCCAACTGAATGAATCCATCAATAATTTGGTTGCATTCTTCAGATTTCTCTTTCAGGGATTGGGAAAGCTTTTATTCATTCTTCTTTTTGTCTTCAATCTCTTTAGTCATCCTCATCATAATAGATTCCATCTCATGCTTCAAAACTGTATTCTCTCTAGAAAACTTTTCACATTCTTCTATCTTTTCCTTTAGGGCTTGATTCAGTTGTTCATCTTCAATGCGTTTACTATCATCCTACTTGATTTTATCAAAGAGTTCCCTTCTCTTCTCCTTGGACTTATTGATTTTATCTTTCAATGACTCAATGAATCTCTCAACATTCAAAAGATTTGCTTTCAATTCCCAGACATCATATTTAGACTGATCAAGATCATCTAGGGCCACCATAAGTTGTTGTTGAAGACTACTTGAATCCATTGAAACACTTTCCAAGATCTTCCCCAAGTTGTTAAACTCATTCTGAGATACTAAGCTCTGATACCAATTTTTGGAATCAAGCAACACTGAGAAGGGGGGGTGAATCAGGGTTGTGCAATTTTTAACTTTATTAATTTGATCTTCAAAGTACTTATAACATTCAACCAAAAGAAATATGCATGAACATAATGTAAGAAACCACAACACCATAACACAAGGATTTTTATGTGGAAACCCTATTAGGGGAAAAACCACAGTGGATGGCCAATCCACAATATAATCTGAGTATACTCAAAAAGATGTTTACAAAATGGGAATGCACTTGCATTCAGGCACACTGCTCAAAATCAGAAAGGCTAACTGCCTTACAAAAGTTTGGAATACTTTCAAAGATTTGAATTGAGAAAGATAACATCTACAAATTCTTGATTATAGTTCCGGTTAGGCTCAACAATCAAATTATGCTCCTTCAAACTGATTATGCTCTTCTTCCCTATTCTGCATCAACTCGCAGCAAAAATCCTTAATGCACAAGTGAAACTACACTTGATCACTTTCTAGACTTCTAATATTCGCAACATGCACCCACTCACTTCAAACATATATCAAAATGATATAATCAATCATTTATATATATCCGCTACAAGGGATTTGATCACTCCATGTTGGCTTCAACAAGAGAAATAAACATCCACAAACTGTCGGCTTCAAATCATTCATAATATTCAATGTGAATTCACAAGAGTCGGCCACAGCATAGTGAGGACCCAAAACTAAATGCTCGAACACAAAAACACTTAAGCAATAACTCCTCAAATATTTGTGACACACTATATCCACCAAGTCGGCCTTCATACACTGATGAACAAAAAATTAGACAACCAAACCTCTTAACTTACATCTAGATCGATACGAGGCACCAAGATTTGTAGATAACACATATTATACATCAAAAAATACTCCCTGAGATCGACAACACAAAATAATAACATAAAATTTGCATATGAATCGAAGAACACAGGTTTACCAGATGCTCTGTTCAAGCTTAACAGTTAAATATTGATCTTCAATCTGTTTGCTGATATGAGAAAAATGCAATGTGTGGATCGACTAGCTAACAAGGGTTTCCATCAATGACAACACCATAAAGCATGTGCAATGTCTCTTGCCAACACAAATAGGTACCTCCATTTTTTCCAAGCAATAAACACCTGAACACCTTGTGATTATGAAAACTTTGTTTCTTGTAAAAGAACTAAATCTGGCTACCTATCTTCTAACCGACGCTTAATCAAGCATCTCTTGTTATGGGCGTTTAAGCCCCTAACATTCCAAGTAAGGACCTTCATGGTGCCCAAGGGGAGGCCTCCTCTCCCCTCTTCTCTAGGTTGATTTCTGGATGGAAAAATGCACTAGTAGCCTCCCTAGGCTAGGAACTCTTTAAGTTGTCACTAAACAAGACCCTCTTGGAAGAAGATCGTAAAGTTATTTCAATAGTGGTTTGAATGCCAGTGGCAATTTCTGCCTGAGTTTTGTGCAAGTTTGGCTTCCTTCCTCTTGTTTTCCCCTTTGGAGAAGCATATTTTGGTTTTGCTGCCTCTATTTGGGAAATGGGAAAGGAGCACGGGACCACTTCTATATCATCTTCACAAGCAACCTCCTCAACAATATCCTTTATGAGATCATTTTCTACTTTCTCCACAATCTCATTTACCATACCCAAGAGCTAAGATTCAAACAAAATTACTTTTATAGGAGAAACATCTTCTAAATGTGGCATCTCAGGATCTTAGAAAGTAACATAGCCTTTTGATGGGGATACCTCCCCTTGTCGAGCACCCTAGGAGAAATCACTATCTTTTCCCATATAGGAAAACTTTATAGGGGAGTCCACATAAGCTGATTGGCAAGGCCTTGATTTATCAAGAGAATCCTGCTGCTTACCATTGGAAGGGGGATGCAATATCCTTCTATGGAAAAAAGCTAAGTTAGAATCCACTTCAATATCCCATTTGGAGTTGAGGCCAGGCCTCAAGAGGAGCCCCTGATTATAAACCCCAAATTTTGACAGGATACAAATCTCCATTGGGATAGCATCCCGATCTTTCAAGAACACCCAAATTACCATTGTAGGACTCCCCCTTTCCAAGATACAATCATCCTTAAGGAACTCACCCAAAGCATCACCCATTAGCCTTAGGGCATCAATGTCAGAGAACTTAAAGGGAAGATTTGGAAAAATGAAGCAAGTCAACTTCTTTACCTTTGAGAAGAGAATCTCTGAAAAGTGTGGTTGCCATTGATGCAAAACAAGGTAGGCATTTTCACACCAAAAAGGACCTTCCCTAAGAACTCTATCCCTAGTTTTTGAATCATTGAACACAATAACAAAAGAATCTCTGGATAACAAAAATAGATCAAAAGAAAGAGTCCAATTCCCAAATACCCACATGTCTATATCTTTCAATGACAAAATTTTTCCCCAAACTTTCCCAACTACCGCATTTTCTTCAAGATCTGAAAATATTTTAGTTAGAGATGTGTTTGTAAGACTTACCTTTGGGGTAGGATCCACCCATGAAGCCTTTTTTTCTGATCCCCCCAAGCTTAGGTCTAGAAGACTTGTCCTTTTGATTCATATTGTAGACACACATAAAATTGTCCTAAGCTTGCAACTCTTAGATTATTCAACATTACCCTTTCATTCTTAATAATTAAATAATTTTTAATTATTTAATTATTTTCTAAAGTCATAATTCTTCTATTAATTAAATAATTTTAATTATTTAATTAATTCATTTTTATCTTTATTCTCCCTTGATTAATTAAATAAATTTTATTTATTTAATTACGTCACTAATTAAGTCCCCTTCTTTTAAAATTAAATAGATTCTAATTTATTTAATTTTTGTCCACTTTCCACTATAATTAAATAATTATTTTAATTATTTAATTATTCATTGGCCTCTTCTCTCATAAATTAAATAAATTTATTTATTTAATTTGGTCCACTCTCTTGAATTTTGAATTAAATCATTATTTAATTCAAAATGATTCCTTTGTCACATTCCTCTATAATTAAATAATATCTTTATTATTTAATTATTCATTGGTCACCTAAATTAAATAATTTTTATTATTTAATTTCTCCAGCAACCTCTTTGTCCATGCCAATCTTATCTTCCACATCAAATCTTATCTCTTGACATCTCATTCAATTTCATCCCTTGATTGAATTATCTCATAATTCAATCTCGACCCTTCATTTCTTGTCATTTGCCCTAATTTTGACCTAACCCTATTCCATACTACAACATTCAATCTTGACCATTGATTCTAGGGTATTTGTCATCTTCTCATCTTGTTCACACATTCAAAATTGCAGTTTCTATAAAATGGCAATTTTGTTTTTATTTCATATCTCATGCTCATTCTATCAACTTAGGCTATTATTATTGTCATTTGCAATCATTGTCATTTTAGTCTATTGTGAAGTCATTTCTTTTATACAAATCCTTCAACATTTGCATAGGGCTTTGGCATTAGTCTAGGTGCTCATTTGAAATCTGAGGGCCTCATTCAATTTGCTGCAAACTAGAAGGTGTAACAAAGGTGAAGCATGGAAGATGAAGATTTATGGTAACATTGTTCCTTTTATTTTCATGTTTATTTCCTTTGTACTTTGTTACTTCAATGGATTTTTTTTTTTTGGTGTTTATTGTTTAATAAGCTAACTTGTCTAAGTACCTATATATTTACATTTGGTGAACGACATATTTTAGCATTTTGAGAAATCTTGGAGTTGGATTCTTTTGTTGCAAGTTTTGTTTGATTTCTGTTACAGGTTTGACATCATTGTGGATAAAGCCCTAGTTTCCAAAGATTCAACCATAACTTTCAAACAGCTGCGTATTTCTTCACAAAAGTGTTTTTGTAGATTGGAGACAACGTTTAGAGATTTCATTCCAAAAATCAGATTTGTTGGGGCCGATTTGAATTTTTTATAATTTATTTTCTTTTTTCATAAAAAATAAAGATTTTGGGAAAATAATCAAATTTTTTAGATATGTTTACATTTATGGAAATCTCTTTGAATTTTAATATGGGTCTACTCTTTAGTTTTTAAATTTGGATGTGCAATTATTAGTCAAAAAATAGATTTTTTGAAATTAGGGTTTAAAATAGATTTGCTTAGATCTCACTCACGGTTATAGATCTACTCACAAATTTTTTTTTACAGATTTGGGATGACATCAGACGACTCCAGTAAAAAATTTAGAATTTTTAAAGCTGTTTTGTATTTTTTATAATTTTTTTATGATTTTTCATAAAAAATTAATTTCTGGTGCAAAACAACAAATGTTTCTGATTTATTTATATTTTTGGAAACCTCTTGAGATTTTAGATAGGCTTTATTCTCTGTATTTTTTATTTTAATATCAATTTTTTTTCTAAAAATCAGATTTGTTGTGACTAGCTAACTCTCTAATAGTTGTGACTAATCTTTTCTTGTAGCGTGTGGCGATTCTCATTCGTGTGTCCAAGACCATTGCATATGAGACTACTAATATTCATTGTTTGCAGATTCGCATGTCAAAGAAGGAATAAACAAACTTTGTGCTTGTTTTTTTCTTAGATTAGCAAACATTTGAATTTGGTGCATATAAAAAGAACACATGTCTTCTTTGCTTGATTGTGGTTGTGGAATGGTAGGTGAGTATGCTCTCACTTGGTGAAAACTTTGTGATTAGAAAACCAGACCTATTCTAATCTGTTATTTACCCTGACTTGGTATATCGGAGTATTCTCTCCCCTCGCGCTTTCGAGCGATCTTGGGTGTAAGAGAAACAGTTATCAACTCTAGAAATTGGGCCTGCCTGGGGATTTCATCACCCCAACGCGACTCAAACCAGCAACGGAGCTAAAGCCAAGCTACCCCCAACCGGTATATAAATGTAAACCTTAAGGGAAAACCTAAGGTTGCGAGTGCGGATGTGTCATACGGACGGAGTTGTACTCCCTTAAACCCTGTTGAGCTTAACCTCTTCAGGCTGGAGTGCCACCTTAATGGTGATTAATCTCTTGCCCCATGTATGGCCACTCGAACGGGGCTCCCTAACTAAAAACTCTTGTATAGAAAGCCAAAATCCTTCTATTTGCTAGCGCAACACCGGTCGATGTGAAGACATCCACACTTTACATGATTTATGAAAGTAGAGGTGATAAACTGCCATGGGAGTTTCATGGGGTTGGAAGCTTAGTTGGCTTTGAAGAAGAAGTGCCTTGTAAGGGGAGCCGTGCAGCCGAGCAATTCACAGCTCTGTGAGATATGCGATTCGTGGAATCTAGCAAATGTGTCTTGGCCTAACCTAGGATTGTACTTGTCGATGTGTGCTTGCTTCACAGTCAAAACATCATGCTTGTCATGTGTTTTCTAGATTTTCAAATAGTATTCACCACATTCATAAATCTGAACATAAAAAATGGAGCCTCAAACAAACCACACCTCAAAACATTCCCAAAACTCTCAAAACCAAACATGTCTAACTACTATCCTCCATATTCATCCACGACCTATGAACAAAACCAAAGGATTGAATATCTTGACCATCGTTTGAAAGAGCTTGAAAAACAACTTGAATCCCAACATTTGAATGAAGTGATGCAATCATCTCATAAGCCTTTATCCTTACCCAAAACTACATCATCCAAGTTCAATATCCATGATTTTTTTGCAAAGGCTAAATGAGAAACCTAAATCTATGTCCTCAAACACAAATAATCTTGAGCAATCCTACCATGTCATGCATCTATCTTCATCTCCCATAATTCAAAATAAACCTCATGAGTCTTCCACCCAAGTTAACGATTTCATCCAACCATCCCCTCTCATCATACCATCTCCATCCAATGAGTCATATCAATCTATTAGTCCAAAGCATGCTAGCATAAACTCCCTTGCCCATCAAGATCAAAGCATTCTTTCCACTCCATCCAATGATACTAAAATTTCACAACCCCTTCCAATCTTTGACCAAGATCCCATCTCTCAAGAACCTCATGATGATCTCCTTATCTCTTTTTGTTTCATTCAAGATGATTCCCTTCCATCTCAAGAGAAAATTATCCTTCAAAGTCCTCCTTCCACCTCATCTAATGAATCCATACCATCTCATGATTCCATCATATCCAATGATCAAGATATGCTTTCCACAAAACATCAAGATTCCCTTCCTCATCAAGATCAAGATAAACCTCCATTAAAGGATACCCTTTCATTCCATGATGATGTCCATCCTTCTCATGATCAAGATATGCCTTTGATACCACTTCATGATGATTCCATACCTAATAAAGAGCAAGCTAATCCATCTCCTACACCTCTTGATCCTTTTCCAAGTCAAGATCAAATACCCCCTTATCCCCATGTCAAGATCCTATCACACATCCTAATTCCCCTTATGACCACAATCCTCTACAAGAGTCTATCACCCCTATTCAAGCTATCCATGAACCTCTTACCTATCAAATGGGTTCTCTCACTTTTATCCAAGGTGGTTTACTTGAAGATCTTGTTATTCCTTCCATATCACAACCACCTCATGATGGACTTGCGTCTTGTTTCATAAACAATATATATCCCATTGGAAAATGAATGTGTCAAAATATGAACTACAAAGGCAAAGGATTAGGCCTTCATGAACAAGGTATCCTAGAACCCCTTTATATCCAAGAAAATCCATATTATCATGGCCTTGGTTATACAACTCACGCTCAAGACATTGGTATCCATCGTAAGTCCAGATTCCATCTAACTAAACCTAAGTATCTTAGTCCATCAAACCTTCCATCTATCCTAGGTCCTTATCCTAGTCCATCAAACCTTCCATCTATCCTTGGTCCTTATCATCCAAACCCTAGTTCATCAACCCTTCCATCCATATTGGGGCCCTACATCCCTCCATCTCCTATTCATCAAGAACAACAAAGGCACACATCCTTGATGCCCTCTCAAAATTCTACCTACATTAACCCATCCATAAGACCTCCATATCATTCATCTCCATCCACCCATCCCATTGCTCTTGGAAGCAATTTGGGTGCCAAATTTCAAAAGCTTCCATATCAAAATCCACATGTATCAAAGGGTCAACATGTCTCCTTGAAGAGCCATGCAAAAATAAAAGAAAATTTGATCCCAAGTCAAAATAAAAATCCAAAAGGCCACAAAGGCCCATCAAGTCAAAAGAAAAAAATTCAAAGGCCACAAAGGCCCATAAATCAAGAAGAAAAATTTCCAAGGCCACAAAGGACCATAAAGCAAAAAGAAGAATCTCAAAGGCCACAAAGGCCCATGAATCAAAAATAAAAGTCAAAAGCTATGTGGATTCCTAAAAGTCTCATAGAAGCAATAAAATCTAAATTGGTATCCAAATTTTCTAATCCAAAAGCTTCCTCCTATTGTCCATTTAAAAACCTATCATCTTCCAAATTCATTTTTCCTCCATCACCCCACCACCCTTCAAGGTGTGTGCCGATGTTGATCTTTCCATCCTTTCCATCTATCCATCAACAAGCCTTCCAACCTCCTATCCATTATCCACTGTTCATCCCCCATTATCCTCCTTTAATCCAAACCTTTGCATAAGTCCTTAGCTTCTTCCATCACACCATTAATATACCAACATTTATGAGCCTAATCCTCATTGCCATGGTTTGTTAGAGCACATATTAAAGGGATATTAGCTATGAAACTTGATGCTTGAGTCCTTCCTCCATCTCCCTATCATGCATATATTACCTTCCATTTTCATTTATCCCTATTCATATCCTATCTTCCATATTCCTCTTGTACTCTACACTTGGGGGCAAGTTTCATCCATCCTTTCATTCATATCCATTATCCTCTTTACGTTCATCCTTTAACTTTCCACCATTGATCTTGACAAGGTTAAGGATCTTCTTGAACATCGTATATCTTATCCTATACACTTTATCCATATCTTTCATACCATATCCTTCACCGTATCCATATTTTTCCATCCTATCTTAATGCATCCTTTCTTCCCTTCCTTGGTCTTGATGAGGAATATGAGCAAAATAATTAGGCATTGTGTCCATTTCTTATCGATCTTGATCATCCTATTCATTATCCTTATCTTTGCATTCTTCCATTCCATATCTCCTAGCTTATCAAAATCCATGTCCCATTTCCTTCCTTTGTTCTTGATGAGATTAAGGGAAAAATTACAAATACATGCTTTGGATTCCCTTTCATATCCTTATGTGTTACCATTCCATCATACTTCACATCCTTATCATTTATCCATGATTAAATCACCTCCAATGTTGGTCATCATGTTCCTTTGCAACCTTGAATCTTACCATGCAAATCATATTTAAGCCTAGCTGTAAAACATTATCCAATCCTCATATTTTTTGTCAATCAATCATAAACAATCATCAATCTTATCGTACTTAGAGGAATCAGTGATCCTAAGTACTTATCATCATCATGCCTTATGGAATCGATCATTCCTGGCATCCAATCAACGAACCATTATCATCTTTTGACAAAGGATATGTTGCTTGTGTGACATGTTTTGCAATGAATCTTTCATTTTGATCTATCATTTATCCATGGTTGCACTACCTCTAGTGTGGGGCATCTTATTCCTTCAATTAGTCATATCACATTTCACTTCACTCCATCTTTAAAAATTCAAAAATTCAAAAAAAAAAAACCATAAAATGTCACGCAAAATTCAAACATGACATCTCAACATTATCAAACATAGCATCTTAGCATTAAATAGATATCAGGGCGCGCCAGGCAATTGCCCGTGATTGTCTTTTAATTTTATCATGATAGTAGTTTTCAGCGAGATCCACTACCCGAGGATTTAGAGAAGCGGCGGCGTGTATCCCATGACATCGACATACGCATGACTACTAGTTTCTCAGTGAGGTCTTGATCTTGGGATTTAGTAAAACAATGACATATCACGGTAAGGGCTTTATTTGTTTTTGTATTTTCAACAATCATGCTACTAGTTTCTCAAGGATGTCCTAGAAATAGGATTTAGAGAAGCAACGACATTTCATGATTTGTCCTTATCTTTTTTCTGCATGTGGTTGATTATGGAAAACAGACTGGGGCAAGCACACTCCTAGTATGAGTCATGATCATCCTTGTCTGTGACTGTTTGTCTTACGTGATGGTACGACCTTGTACACCTTGATCTATGCCATATCATGGTGTTTATTGGCCATTACAATAGTTCGCACAATGATGATTAAGAGCAATAAATCTTAAAATCCTATGTCAATGTTTTGAAGGATTTGGTCTAGGAACTAACATGCATCTTCTTTAGTCTTGTCATCTTCTCTCACTCATCTCATATAGGCATTGCATGATAATGTCATCCATATCTTTTTGCACTAACATTTTTCTTTGTCTCTTCATATTCTAGTCCTCTGATTACTTTCGAGAGCACACCCATGTTCTTGGAACCTGTCTGTCCTCTCGAGGGGGCATTCCATAACCCTCCTCGTCATTCTTCCTCATCTTATTTTGCACTAGGGCATATTTATAAACTTATTTTCTTTGTCACAATGCGACATGCTACATTATGACAAAGAGGGGCAAAATGTAGACACATAAAATTGCCCTAGGCTTGCAACTCTTGATTATTCAACATTACCCCTTTCATTCTTAATAATTAAATAATTTTTAATTATTTAATTATTTTCTAAAGTCATAATTCTTCTATTAATTAAATAATTTTAATTATTTAATTAATTCATTTTTATCTTTATTCTCCCTTGATTAATTAAATAAATTTTATTTATTTAATTACGTCACTAAGCAAGTCCCCTTCTTTTAAAAATTAAATAGATTTTAATTTATTTGATTTTTGTCCATTTCTACTATAATTAAATAATTATTTTAATTATTTAATTATTCATTAACCTCTTCTCTCATTAAATTAAATAAAGTTAATTTATTTAATTTGAGTCCTCACCAATTTTGGATTAAATCGTTATTTAATTCAAATGATTCCCTGTCACATTCCTCTATAATTTGGCTAATATCTTTATTATTTAATTATTCATTTGAATCACCTAAATTAAATGAATTTTTGTTATTTAATTTCTCCAACATAACCTCTTTGTCCGTGCCGTCTTATCTTCCACATCAAATCTTATCTCTTGACATCTAATTTAATTTCATCCCTTGATTGAATTATCTCATAATTCAATCTCAATATCATTTCTTGTCATTTGCCTAATTTTATTTCGCCCTAGTCATACTACAACGACAATCTTGACCATTGATTCTAGGGTATTTGTCATCTTCTCATCCACAGCCACACATTTCAAAGTGCGGTTTCTATAAAATGGCAATTTTGTTCTTATTCAGATCTCATATATTTATATCAGCTTAGGCTATTTAATATTATTGTCATTTGCAGTCCTTATCATCTTAGTCTATTGTAGAAGTCATTTTCTTTTATACAAATCCTTCAACATTTGCATAGGGCTTTGGAATTAGTCTAGGTGCTCATTTAAAAATCTGAGGAGCCTCATTCAATTTAGTGCAAACTAGAGGTGTAACAAAGGTGAAGCATGGAAGATGAAGATTTATAGTAACATTGTTCCTTTATTTTCATATTTATTTTCTTTGTGCTTTGTTATTTCAATGGATTTTTAGTGTTTATTGATCTAATAAGCTAACCAATCTAATTTTCCATATTTACATATATCTGTTTCATTTTCCTTCTCCCATGTTCGGCCTTGTTTTTCCTTCGAGGCCTCCTTATTTTGAACTGGTAGTGGCTTACCCGAAGTAGGGTTTCCTAGATCATATCATAGAGGTTGGTTTCAATGCCCCGTCGACTACTTTGCAGATGGCGGACATTATTGCGACTGTGCCTTCCATTATTGTTTCTGCGGGACCCTAGATCTGGATAACCCACATTATATGCCCTTCGATTCTAATTACTTCCCCCATTAGCCGGTATCCTTGGAGGATCTTCTCCATATTGTTGATTCAAGTCTTGCCTATATGGACCATTCCTGTGAGGCCTATTCTGCCGAGGGAGATTATCGTAGCAATACTAAGATCTGGACTGCCTTCCATCATGATATCCATCCTGGTATCCGCGTCTCACCTCATGGCCATGTTGAACCCCATTCCTATATCCACCTATATCACGGTGGCCACCACTGTTCCAATACCTGCCCTTTCCATTATGTCCAACATTAGGGTTTCGTGAATTATCCTGCGAAGCATACCTCCCATTAGGACTACGCGAATAATATCATGGGCCATATCGGTCTCTATTTTTCCTACGACATGTCATGGTTATCCAACCATCATCCTCAGGGCCATATCAATCTGAGAACTCATCCACATCACACCAATCCACCCACCTGTCGCCTTCTACCCTATCGTACTACACCATTTGAGCAGTGTTGATCCTATGTCTCTTGTTCAAGAACATATTAAAATTTGGGTCCTAGGACTTAAAGGGGACACATTCACCCAAGGACCTAAATCCATGACACTCAATTTCTAAGTTGTTTAAATTAATGTTTTCAATTGTTTAATGCGGGGTTCCCTTTCAAAAAATGGAAATAATAAGGCTTTGGAATGCATAATTTGATCAATTAGAAGCTTAATTAAATCCAATTAATTAAGGGGCACAAACATAGTATGAAATGGTAAAGGTGTATAATTTTCTCCACTACAATATGTAAGCATGATGTACATACATTCATGTGGCACATTGAAAAGTTAAAAAAAATTAAACTTTGGTTTCCCATGCAACTACTTGTTGATTGTGGTAATGTTGATTTATTAGGAAAAATTCCTTCTACATCCAAACTTTATCCTTGAGATTCCCTATTACCCTCATCCAAATTAGTTTCAATTTTAAGTATTTTCTCTTCTACTATCTCCTGGCTCTTGGTTGCACTTGGTTGAAAATTAATCTATTGTTGAAGCTTATTCAAGTGTTAATGTTGTTATGTTATTGTTGATTTCTCCAAATTTATTTCTATCCTCCATGACTTGGGTAGTAATATCATTTCAAAATTTAAATCTTGATTTAGCAATATTACAACTCCATTATATTTATCATCCGTTTCTACATTTATTGGAAAATATCTTTGTGACTATCACCTTCTCTCCTTTCATTGAATCTCACATAATAAAGAATTATTCCTTGTAGACCATGGATTTAATTTTCATAGACTTGATTTATTTATGACTTCTCTTAGTCTTAGACACACATAGGCTAAGAGAACACACAAAATATTTATATATTTTATATCTTGGTTGCATGCAGATTTGAAAGACACAAATATGGGCCTAACTCAAAGACAAGTTTCCAAGTAGCCTCAATCATTTTCCTTGTTATTATATATAGTTATTTGAAAAAACATTGAACAACATAGAGGTTTGCATAATTTTTTCTCTCTTGTTTCTCAAAATATATAGATTTGGTTGTATTTCTATACCATTTTGTGTAACTTAGATTGTTGCTTTTTTGTCCTTATTTTGTGTTATGCAGCTAGGCAAAAACTTTATGATAGAAAACATGTTTTACTAGAGTTTTGTGTTGTAGTATGTTGTGCAGATGACAACATGTCATGTAGACATCCATATATTGTGCCATAATCTTAGACAATGCCATCCATATTTTGGTCCTAGATTCCTCTTTTCTTGTTGTTTATAATTCTCAATCTAGTTTCTTAAATTTGTGTTTCATTTTTTACTATATTAGTATTTTATGATTTTACATCATTTTTTTAGCCTAGAAAAAGTAATATTTTGTGGTTTTAAAATATTATAGGATATTTTGGTAGTATTTTACTCTTTTTGTATTTAAAAAACCAAAACATTCCATTCATAAAATTGGTTTTTATCCTAACATAGTTGTTAGTGTATGTTTTAATTTTCCTTATGTTAGGGGATATTTCTTTTTTCCTACACATTTTATTAAGCTTGTTGAGGTTATCTAGGCATGGATATCATGAGAACACATGACATAATTCATAAATTATGTGTTGCTTTTACCCACCTTTGGATAGTTGATTCTCATATTCTCTTTTCGATTTATATGCCACCTCTCATAACTATTTATTTTTCTTCATCCAAATAGGCACAACCATACAATTTTAAATTTACCAAGTAGGTAAAGCTCTTGCCTATTTTGAGTAATTGGAGTTATTGCATGAAACCACATGAATCTCCAACATACTCTTGTGCTTCATCAAGATACTTGAAATAAAGCTAAAGTGGCCACCATCTCAAGGAAGAAATTTCATCCTCCAACATGACATATATGGAGGAAAAGGAACAAGCTAAGGTGAATATGCACTAATCCAAGAACACAAGCATCACATCCAAGTGATAACAAAGAATCCTAGCTAATTTCAAAGGTAAGATCCCACATGATTGAAAATAACACCCATAATATATGCTAATACATCCAACCATCCATACCTTCTATATATCAACAACATCAATCCACTCATGCCAACAATATATCCAACTTATAAACCACAATCAAAATCTCCATGTATAAAACTTATCAATGAAGAACATACACATTTAGGAACTCCCACTGCATGAGTAATGTTGAATATGAAAATAGAACAAGTCATATCAATTCTACCAATAAACACTCATACCAAGGTGTGGAAAATGATAAAAAAAATGTAGTACCAAGAACAACCATAATTATCCACACATGTAACATCAATAGCTACACACTCTCTCACAACATGTCACCATAACTCTACCAAATCATATGAACATAAACCTCCAGGAAGTTGTCAAAGAACAAAGAGAGAAAACCTATAAATCATATCACGTGTCCTACCAACACCTCAAAGTGATACACTATGTCAAGTATGATCTCCTTACAAACCCAAATGAAAATACCCAATAATACCCAAACACTCAATGTCATAGATCAAATGAAACATATGTATCAAGTAATATCAATATGGATGTAATAATATCTAACCAAGGAAGATCAAACTCAAGATATCCATTGGTTTTTATCCTAAAGTAGTTGTTAGTGTATATATATTTTATTTTCCTTATGTTAGGGGATATTTATTTTTTCCTACACATTCTCTTAAGCTTTTTGAGGTTATTTAAGCATGGTTATTATGAGAACACATGAAATAATCCATAAATTACATGTGTCACTTTTTCCCACCTTTGGATAGTTGATTCTCATATTCTCTTTTGGATTTATATGCCACCTTTCATAACTATTTAGTTTTCTTCATCAAAATAGGTGTAACCGTATAATTTTAAATTTACCAAGAAGGTAAAAATCTCACTTATTTTGAGTAGTTGGAGTTATTTAATGAAACCACATGAATCTATAACATAATCTCATGCTCCATAAAGATACTTTCAATAAAAATAAAGTGACCACCATCTCAAGAAAGAACTCTCATCCTCCAACATGTCATCTATGGAGGAAAAGGAACAAGACAAGGTAAATATGCACCAATCCAAGAACAAATGCATCACATCTAAGTGATAACAAAGACTACAAGCTACTATAAAAGGTAAGAACCCACATGACTAAGAATAACACCTATAATATATGCTAATACATCCAACCATCCATACCTCCTATGTATCGACAACATCAATAAACTCATGCCAATAATATATTCAACCTATAAACTACAATCACAAGATCCCTATATAAAACTTGTCAATGAAGAATGTACACATCTAGGAACTCCCACTTCTTGAGTAATTTTGAATATGAAAATAGTGTAAGGAAGATAAGGTAGTGGAATGACTTCCTACACTAATCTTGAGATGAGGATAATGCAAAAAATTACAAATATTTTTACAGTTACGAAAACTTAAATAAAAATAAAAATAAATATCATGCATACTACAACTCAATGATTTACATGGGGAAAAAATTCAAGAGAAAATTCCCACACTCCAAAATCTGCCCAATATATTATTAAAAAATCACAAAGATTATAATACACTTGCAGAGCAAGATTCTCATAGGAGTATCACCAACCAGAGATCCAAAGGCAACACGATCACTATCAGACTCTTAGAATACATCACAATACATAGTTGTAATACAACACTCTCATAAAATAGGGTTGCTTTCTAGGGAAATTCAAGCCAAAAAAATATTGATCATTAGATCCGAGACCTAATGATGAATGGTATAGATTTACAATAATAAAATATACATAAAATTTTCCTTTTTTGGGTGGTTCCCTTGAACCCTCGCTAGGGTGTGTGGCCCTTGAACCCCTTGCCAAGGGGATGACACCCTCAAAACCCTCATGAGGGGTACCCCCCATATTGTGCCCCTCCACACTGACATATCAATAGTATGTTATGTATTTATAAGGATGAGACACATTTTCCCAAAAAATAGAACAAGGCATATCAAGTCTACCAATAAACACTCATACCAAGGTGTGGAAAATGATAAAAAAAATATGTAGTAACAAGAACAACCATAATTATCCACACATGTAACATCAATAGATACATACTCTCACACAAAATGCCACCATGACACTCCCAAATCATATGAAGATTATAGAACAAAGAGAGAAACCCTATAAATCATATCATGTCCTTCTACCAACACCTCAAAGTCTTAAACTATGCCAAGTATGATCTCCATACAAACCCAAATTAAAATATCCAACATTACCCAACCAATCAATCTCATAGATCAAATGAAACATATGTATAATGTAATATCAATATGTATGTAAGCATCTCTAACCAAGGAAGATCAAACTCAAGATATCCATTCCCAAAAATAGAAAATCAACCCATTTAATATCTCTTAAAACTCCTCATCAATGGATGATACAATAAATAAACACGTATGCATAAAGAGATAACCATGCTAAACACCCCTAAAATTAACCCTCTAGAACTAACTACCCATATCTCAAGATTTATATCCATGAGAAGCCAAATCATAAAACATAATGCATCTAAAAAAAGCATGGGAAAATACCTCTCAAATGATAAACCATTGAGTAGACCAAGAGTGGCGAATGAAAATGCTCCTCTAGAATAACTAGGTCATCATGACACACTCCAAGAGAAATATCCTTTATAGGTCCATCATGAAATCACATCCATATCTAGGTGAAGGCTCTTTAGTCTTCCTATTAAAACCTTCAAAGAGTAACCATCTCAAGAAAATGTCTCCAATCTCAAGAGAACTCTAGCCTCACCCAAGTATACAAGTATCCATGAGCACCTACAACCAATATCCATGCTAAGCTCTGAATGAAACACCACATTATCATTAATCTCCTAAGCACATGACCAATGCACTCAATACCAAGAGAACCAACAAGACTAATGTCAAAGCTCCAAGTGTAGAATCATGAACCCAAACATGACATCATAATATATCTCCTCCTAAGATATCGCATGCACCAATGTAAACATATTGATCTCAAGAGAACCTACATCATATCAAAAATATAAGCTAGCATGAAGAGTAAACCAAGACATAATACCAAACATACTCTAAATGAAGAATAAACATCTCTAATTACATGAAGATAGCCATATCATAACAATGAACATGTAAATCTGAAATAGTTCTCAATACATCTTCAAGGTCTAAGAGATCCTCCAAGACATCAACATACATCAAAGAATATTATCCATCAACAATGATGAATTCACATCATTTCCAAAGACTCCCATGAAACCATGATATCAATCTATACATGGCATCATGACAACTATCTCTTAAATGGAGAAAAACCATGGTCCACACACTCAACTACAATCTTAGCAACTCCATAGAACAAGTAGAATCAAGATCTCCAAGGAAAGATACAACCACCATAAAAACATTACGAATCAATCCTACAATAACAAATCATCATTGTCGAAAGATCCCATTGAAATGTGTAACCAATGAAATATAACAAAGTTATCATAACATCATGATAAACCAAATGATACAAGTCCCAAACACTAACAATATTGGCACTCTAATCATTCATCCTCTCATCTCAAAGGAACATACCAATGCACAAATTACCATAAAAAGATAAAATAATAAAAATTTCACAATTCATGGAGCTTTCCTTGGGTGGTGGCGATGGCAGTGGTACAATTTCAAACTTTGAAAAGGCAAGAAACCTCGGTGGTGCTACAGGAACTAATGGCAGACAACTTGTTGATGGGTATTAGTTGGATCCTTTGCTACAGGTAAGCGGTGTGGGTCCCCTTTAGCGGAAAATGAATATTTTGGTGGGAAAGGGGCTCCAAAGGTTGCTTTTCCTAGGCATTCTCCAGAGTCCTCTAAAAAGGGGAATCTCGGGGTTCAAAATTTTGGGCCAAGTCAGTCATTTGATGGTTTAGATGTAACTTCTAAAGGTCTGGGCCTTGGGATTGATAAGACTAGGGATGATTTTTTCTTGGACTCATCTCTTAAATGGTCAAATCTATTTGGTGCAAAGCCGAAAGGTAAAATTTACTCTCCTCCTATGGCTTTTGTTGCGAATGCGAAGATTGGAGAATACTCTATCTTTGTTCCAGATTGTATTGTTGAAAAAAGTGTTTCAAATATGGATGTGTTTGTTGGGTAAATTTGTTGGCCTGCATCCTCACATTGAGTTGGTTCATAAGTTTGCTTTGAACCGCTGGAGACCTAAGGGATAGATAGATGTGGCTATAATGGCCAAAGGTTTCTTTACCTTCATGTTCAACTGTGAAGAGGATTTACTGGTGGATTTGATGGGTGGCCCCTAGTTTATTGGGAAGTCCTCTTTGATTCTGAAAAGGTGGGAACCATATTTCAATCCTAACTCATGCTCCTTCTTAGCTACTTTGGTCTGGGTTAGAATTCCAGGTCTCCCTCTTGAATTCTGGGACGAGGAAGTGCTTAAAGGGATAGCAAGTACTTTTGGGTGTTTGTTGTCGATTGATCAAATGACATCATCCAAGAAGCATCCTGTTTATGCTAGATTTTGTGTGAATGTGGAACAATCTACTAACTTTCCCTCTGTGGTGAAGATCAACTCCAAATTTAGGGTATGGGAATAAGCGGTGGAATTTGAATCAATTCCTTTTGCATGCTTTTAGTGCAAGAAAGTTGGCCATTAGGAAAATAAATATCCTCTTAAAATGTCGAAGTAGGTGACTAAACAATGGAGAGAAAAGGAGAAATCTCTTGAAGAGCTTTCTTCGGAGTCTTTGGAGAAAAGGGGGCTACCCTTGATGGTGAGGTAGTCTTGGTTTCTAAGAAACCTGTGGAGATGGATATGGTAGTGGTTGATAATATTGGGATTCTTAAGGGCCAAGCTGATTTGGAAATGCTTAATAGGGAGTTGGAGTAGGGAGGCGAGTTTAACATTCCCTCCTTTATTCTTAACTCAATGCAGTCTTTTGAAGAGATTAGTTCTGAGGCTTTGGTGGAAGAGAAGGTGTCTGCAAATGAGGGCCTGGGCTCCCCTCTTTCAGGGGCCCATGGTAGTAGGTTTGTAAAACCTCCTCAAGATAATTGTTCGAAGGTTGAGGGTTTGGAGGTTTTATCTGAAGTAAAGGATAATGGGGATTATGATGACCTTGACAACCCTCCATTCATTCTGGTGATAGGTCATAATAGAAAGAAGTACTCCCCTTCACTGAGATTGTTACTAGAAATAGGCAAAGGTCTGACTACGGGTTAGAGCCGAGAGGTAGAGGTCATCTTCCTTCAAATGTTACCAGGGATAAGGAGAGTTGAATGGATATTGTTGATGGAACTCAAAGAACTTTGCTGGAGATGTGCTCCAAGAGCACCTCCCATAAGCTTTTATGAAGATTGTCTCCTGGAATATGAGAGGGTTAAATCACCCTCACAAGCATGATCTGCTTGCTAATCTAGTAAGAGATCATTGGCTTGATATTTTCCTAATTCAAGAAACTAAAATGGGGTTGGAAAAATTATCTAAACTTAATCATAAGCTTTTTAAGGATTGTGGTATGCATTTCTCTTATGCGGATGGTGCCTTGGGAGGAATTGTGACTTTTTGGAATCTGAAGTTGGTTTAGGGGGTTGAGGTGTTCCATGATTGCAACCATGTGGCCACTTTGTTTATTAATTTACGGGATATGTTCTCTTGGACCCTTTTGAATATCTATGCCCATAATAGTAAGAGTGCCAAAAAAAAGTCTTAGGAAAATCTTGGATCCTTCAAATCGGCTCATCCTATTGTTAACTGGTTGGTTATGGGGGATTTTAATATGCCCCTACATGATGCTGATAAGTTGGGAGGTTTGTAGATTATGGATGATAGTAGATATGATCTCATGAACCTTATCAATGATAATACTCTCCTTGAATTGGATCTTAAAGGAGCCTCTTTCACTTGGTCTAATCAGCATGTGGGGGATGCTCTTATTTAGGTCAAGCTTGACAGTGCTATTATCACCCTTGATTGGCTTGTCTCTTATTCTTGCTCACTCTCAGCTTTGAACAGACTGGGGTTGGATCACTTTCCCTTGTCTTTATTGGTGGATTTGTTAGGTAGGAAGAAAAAAATTCCATTTAGATTTGAGAAGATGTGGACCTGTCATCCTGACCTCAAAAATATGGTTCATGATTGGTGGAACATTTTGGTGGATGGGACGACTATGTATAGAGTGGCCAAAAATATTTCCAATGTGAAGAACAATGTTAGGAAATGGAATTAGTCTTCTTTTGGTCACATTTTTTTGGAAAAGGAGGAGGTTAATTGAGAGCTTCTTTCTATGCAACAATCTATCCAAGTGTCTAGGTATGATCAAGCCTTGGCTTTGAAGGAGAATGTCCTTCTTTCCAGATTGCATAACATTGTGGCTAAGGAGGAGGAATTTTGGAAGTAGAGATCTCGTGTTATGTGGTTAACAAGTGGGGACAAAAAAACAAGGTTTTTTCACCTCTCTACTTTGAAACACAATGCTTCTAATTGTATTAATGCTATTAAGTTCAATAATTAGGTGTTGGAGAAGGATGTTGATTTGCAATAAGTGGTGTCTTCTTACTTTTCCAACCTGCTATCGGTGGAAGGGAAGCTAGATTAGGAGTGCTAGGAGGATCTTCTTAGGGACATCCCTCATGTCATCTCTGATGATATTAATAGGCAGGTGGTGTCTATTCCTATGGCGAAGGAGATTAGAAGTGTTGTGTTCTCTTTTGAAGGTAATAAGGCACTAGGGCCTGATGGCTTCCCGATGTTATTTTTTTAGTCTTTTTGGGATATTATTGCTGAGGATGTTCTAGAAGCTACTAAGGAATTTTTTGGTAGTGGCAATATTTTGAAGGAATTGAATTCCTCTTTTATTTTTCTTGTGCCTAAGAAATTGGGTGTTGCTTCCTTTGATGAATTTTTCCCTATCAGCTTGTGTAATTTGATTTACAAGATTTTTTCCAAGGTGTTGGTGGTTAGATTGCAAAAGGTTCTTCCTCTTATCATTTCTTCTCAGCAAAATGGTTTTTTGGCTAGTAGGAAAATTCTGAACTCCATTCTTACTTTCCATGAGAATATTCACTGCTTAATTGTTAACAAGCATGCTAGTTTTATCCTAAAGCTTGATCTTCTTAAAGCTTATGATAGAGTTGATTGGGGTTTTCTTTCTGAGATTCTGAAAGCTTTTGGTTTTGGGGAGAAAATGGTGGTTCTTATTAATCAGCTTATATCAACCCCTAGGTTCTCTATTCTTGTTAATGGATCTTCCTCTCCTCTCTTTGATTGCTTGAGGAGACTGAGACAAGGAGATCCTATATCTCCTTTTCTATTTATTATCATGGTGGAATTGTTGGGTCGCCTCATCCAGAGATTTATTAATTCTGGTTTAATGTCTAGGCTCGCTCCTTCCTCAAGTAATCTTATTTGTTCCCATCAATAGTTTGTTGATGATTCTCTCATGCTTGGGGAATCATCTATTAAGGAGGCCAAATTTATTAAACTTATTCTACAAAGATATGAGGCTACTTCAAGGTAGAAGGTTAGCTTACCCAAGAGTGTTATTTTCTTCTTTAACACTCCCGACCATAGGAAAATTAAAATTGCTAGAATCCTATAGTGCTAGATTGGTGAGATTCTTGCATCCTATCTGGGTCTTCCCCTATGATCCAATGTTCCCAAATCCTTTTGGCGAGGGTTGATTGATAAGTTCAATTCTAAACTGGCTGGTTGGAAGGGTGCATTGTTAAGTCAAGCTGGGAAAGTGCAGCTGATCAAGTCTACTTTTTAGAATCTTCCTGTTTATGCTCTCAACTTGTTTTATATGCCAAGGAAAATTGTGGATAAGTTGGAGGGAATTCAAAAAAAATTCCTCT